>JACDOX010000201.1:489424-674578 GCA_014549065.1 Cardinalis cardinalis
GCAATGGTCTGGGGTAAAATCACGGAACTGCGAGCAGACCCACCGAACTAAGCTTCGGATCTCCCGCTCTTTAACTGGGAGATCCGCACCAACTAACARYGAACTKGAAACTAAAACAGCTTCRCGCTGAGCTGCTGACAGGCGAGCACCCATGCCGAATGYTGTTAATTGCAGCTCAGAGACCACACCCAGGAAAACAACTAATTGGACAGCTTAAAT
This sequence comes from Cardinalis cardinalis, assembly GCA_014549065.1. Taxonomy (NCBI): domain Eukaryota; kingdom Metazoa; phylum Chordata; class Aves; order Passeriformes; family Cardinalidae; genus Cardinalis; species Cardinalis cardinalis. The sequence goes on from JACDOX010000201.1 coordinate 489,644, forward strand.
CGAAAACAAAATAAACACAGSGGAGAGGGAGTAATGTCAACAAAAGATAAACAGAGGTAGGCGGGAAAAAGGATTAGGGAATCCCCGGGAGGACCCTCTATCGCCCCGGAACGGGGATCGTTCAAYGCCGCAGGGAAACCGACRCCGGACGAAGGGGATCACCACTCCCTGGCTCCCGGTACCCAAGAACCCAGGGGTGGGACTAATAAAAGATAGAGGGGGAGAGAACTTACCAAACCACGACCGGGGGGGGTGTATGGGTCCGGGTGTGGTGCCTCGCTCTCGACCTGGCTCTGGGTGCCGAGCTGTCAACAGGTCGGGATCCCYGGGAGYGCTACCCCAAGTGCCCTGGGGTCTGCTCCTACCGGGGTGCTGCCGCGTCCGGTGACGTCGCGGACGTCAAGTCGCGGGTCTGACGTAGTCCAAGGAAAGGCAGTCGGGCCCCACATTCGGGCGCCAACAGCTGCTACTGCGCGGGCGTCTGACCCCGGCTAGCAGCCACAAGTGCTCCGCAGCTCACAGCCTGGTCGGGCCAGCCCCTTGCCTTCAACAGCACTGGCTCCGTGGAGGCGGCTGGGGAAGCGGCTGGCTGCCAGGGACCTTCCCTGCGTCTCGGCAGAGAGAGGAGTCCCTGAGAGGGCTGAAGAGGAGAGGCGCGGGACAGCAATTACGAAGCGAGGCAAAGAACCACGAAGCAGGGCAGAAACTCGCAGGCAGGAACCGGGTTTATTGAGGGAAAGGGAATGACAGGTTGGGTAGGGAGTGCGAGCAACTGCCCCCCGTCTACCCCCTCGGGGGGGACAGATAAAGGGACCCTGAGGGGAGGGGGGAATACAAAAATGACCAATAAAAACATAAGTACAAATAATASACATTGCACGACAGCAAATGGGAAAATGACAAGGTGTGGCCTTTCCCCCTTGCACCAATCACCCTCATCCCCTGATCGAGGATTCTAGAAACAGGGYGTGGGAAGAGGGTGATGGACAGGGGGGTTGCCAAGGCAACGAAGGAGGGGATAACTGATGGACAAAAGGATTACCATAAAAAGGGGCGGGAGTAACTGAAGTAATGGGGTAAGTTACAGTAGGCCCACGGCGGGGGGGGAAAGGGGGGGAAAGGGAGGGGAAGAGGTGAGGGGGGAAAAACCCTGAACAAGGCCATTATTTTAAACTAATTATAAAGTACAAAACTGAACCAAACCCTTACAAAAACCGCGCGCACCACAACAACTTATGTGTAAAAATAATATGAGACCTGACAGGCAGGAGCTCTTTATCCTGGCCTACTATTATTTAAAGCCCATTGATCCATTGATCTCAACAGAGTTACTTCTGATTTATGCTAGTTTGAGTCACTGAAGAATCAGTCTTCCTGAGTTTGCTGCAAGTGTACATATTTTCAGTAAGTCTCAGTTTCAATAAATCTCTGTTATTGAAGAAGAGACTTGCTGGATCATATAAGTAAGCAAGATCTTATTACCAATTATAGAGAGAATTGAAATGTACTGTTTTAATTTTTTTTATTATTTCTCTGGATGAAGTAATCAAATTATATTAATCTGGATTAATGTATCTAATAGGCAATTATCTCTTAGTAAGTAGCTCCATTTTGTCTCAAGCACTTACTTATTGGAAAATGCATCAAACATTTCATGTGATCTCCACTTGAAAAAACAATTTTTCTGAAGTGAAATTACCAAACAAACATAAACATAATGACTTGTGATAAAATAAATCCTTTTCAATCCGAAAAGTGTTATGAAGTCATTTCTTTGATGAAAGCTGGTACGTCTTGTCTTTCATTAACATGACCCGTTGTTCCATCATGCATTTTAGCCTGAATACTTGTCTGTTTAGTTAAGACACACATTTGTTACACCAGTGCTATGCAGTCACTCTGTAGTTTTTAAGAGTTTCACTATTGTTAGAGGAGGTGAGGAAGTGGAAACTTTCCAGGACTCAAATACCAGTAATAACCACAGAGCAGACTGTGGAACTGTCTACATGGCGGCCAACAGGTTTTGGCAACAGGTTTCTCACAGGTTTGAGCTTGCTTTAAGTGTGTGGACATAGTAAAACTCCTGTATATTGAGCGTACAAGCTAGGACTACAGCCAAGCAGCAGCTCTTCCTGGGAGGAATTCCACCTCTCCCACTGACATTGCTATTCAGCAGCAGAATGTCATCCCTTGCCTATGTGCTTGGACCCAAACTGAATATTTGATAAGCTAGGAAAATTCCACTTCTTTCTAACAATACTTTGTCATCACCCTTTAAACATGCTCCATTGCCACCACCCAGGCTAAAGCAGCATGCTGGGTTTTGTTTTTCTTCATAGTAGCTATCATGGGACTATGTTTTGAATTTTTTATGAAAAGCGTTTTAGCTATTGTCAAGCAGGGCTTACACAGCACCAAGGCCTTTTCTGCTCCTCACCCCATCCTCCCGTGAGGAGGTGCACAGGAAGCTGGCAGAAGGCACATCCAGGGGCCAGCTGATCACAGAGATATCCCATGCCACATGGCATCATGCTCCACAATAAAGCTAAGGAAAGAAGGAGGAACCTTTGGAGTGATGGCATTTGTGTTCCCAAGTCACTCTTACATGGGATAGAACTGTGCTTTACTGGGGGTGGCTGAACACCTACATGCTCACGGGAAGTGGTGAACAAATTCCTTGTTCTTTGTTTTGCTTTGCTGGCATTCACAGCTTTTTTTTTTCCCCCCTTATCAAACCGTGTTTACCTCAGCACATGAGTTTTCTCCCTCGTGTTCTTCAGATGCTCATTATGTTACCAGGTCTTTTTTGGCTGAGGAAAATCAGTGGTGAAAGAAGTAGCTGGAAATTCTAACAAATAAAATGGAAATTCTAACAAATGAAAATGAGCCTGCATTGTGATCTCCACCTCCTGATGAGGGGCAAATGAACCACACCATCTGAGTCAACGTACAGACTAGAGGGTGTCATCACAAGCTACCTTCCTCTCCCTCTGAAGATACCTGTGTGTGAAGGTCTGAATCAAAGGAAATCAGGAAAACAAAAGAACTTTCTAGTGTGGGGCCTGGCAGAGCAGACAAATAAGAGAGCTGAGTCTGCATTCTTCTTCAGGTATTTTGTTCTGATCTTTGAATTTCACTCTTTGGGGAGTGGGGATGGGGAATGCCCTGATAGCATTTCATAAAGCTCATAGTATTGGAGATTTTTAACAACTTTTTGGGTAAATAGCCCAAAGTCTGAATGCATAATCTGAAACTGGACAGTAAAAGGAAAGTGTTCTCATTTTAGTTTACAGCTGAAATAGAAACATTTATTGCTGCTGCAGGGAATTCTTTCTCAGTTTACTGAAGAATCAAAAGCAGAATGTATTTGTAGCTTTAACCTTTCTTAATAACACACCAAGGAAGTTTGAATCTGACACCTACACAGTCATGCTACTGTCAATAGGTTACATGGAACCTGAGGCACTCTTGGCCCAAAAAAAAGAGACGGGATTAATACTCTGCTACCAATTTTAACCAGTGCATACTCCTTCCAGGGGTGAGACTTGTGCTCCAGACCCCTCAACAACTCCGTTTTCCTGTTCTGGACAAACAAGCACCTCAATGTCCTTCTTGCTGTGGGGAGCCCTGGACACAGCACTGGAGGTGTGGCCTCAGCAGTGCCCAGCCCAGGGGGACAATCCCTGCCTGGCCCTGCTGGYCACAGCATTGCTGATCCAGGCCAGGATGCCATTGGCCTTCTTGGCCACCTGGGCACAGCCTGGCTCATGTTCAGCTGCTGTCACCAGCACCTCCTGGTCCTTTTCTGCTGGGCAGCTTTCCAGCTTTTCCACTCAAGCCCCCAGCCCATGGCAGGTCATCCAGACAGTTTTTAATCCATTGAACTTTATGTCCATCCAAGCCACAAGCAGCTAGTTTCTCCAGGTGAAGGCTGTGGGAAATGCTGTCAAGGTCTGCTAATGTCTAGGTAGAACAACATCAACAGCCTCTCCTTCATCCACTAAGTGTGACACTTTGTCATAGAAAGAGATCAGGCTGGTCAGGCAGGGCCTGCCTTTTACAAACCCGTGCTGGCTGGCCTGATCACCTGGGTTTCCTGCATGTACCATGTCATCACTCTCAAGATAATCTGTCCCATAACCTTTCCCAGCACTGAGGACAGGCTGACAGCCTGCAGTTTCTCAGGTGGATCCCATCAGGGTCCATAAACTTGTCTTTGTGCGAGGTTTAGCAGATCACCGACCTTTTTTCCTTGGATTATAAGGGTCTATTTCTGCTCCCCTTTTCTGTTTTCCAGCTCAGGAAGGACATACCTTGAGGACAATTGGTCTTATTATTAAAGACTGAGGCAAAGAAAGCATTTAGTACCACAGCTTTTTCTTCATTCTCTGTCACTATGTTTCCCTTTGCATCAGCAAATGATGGAGAGTCTCCTTAGGCCTTGATTTGTTGTTGATGTATTTATAGAAACATTTGCTGTTCTTTACAGTAGTAACCAGTTCTAGCTGGCCTTTGGCCTTCTAGTCTTCTCCCGGAATAATTTCATGCTATCCCTTTAGTCCTTTGGAATTGTCTACCCCTCTTCTAAAGGTCATAACCTCCATATTTTCCCCCCCAAGTTCCAACCAAGGCTCTCTGTTCAGCCAGGCCAGCCTTCTTCCCCAGTGTCTCATATTTTGGCACATGAGCACAGTCTGTTCCTGCGCTTTCAGGATTCCCCTCTTGAAGAACACCCAACCTTCCTGGACTCATTTGCCCTTCAGGACCGCCCTCCAAGAGACTCTGTTTACAAGGCTCCTAAACAGGTCAAAGTCTGTCCTCTGGAGGGCCAAGGAGGCAGTGGCAGTCTTAGGAGAAGCAGGACTGCTGCAGGTAACCTCACATGGTGACATACTGAGGCCAGCCCCAGGGCCAAGCTCACCAGAACTTCTGCTTCTCCAGCCTTCACTCAGATACCAAAGGCATCGATTTCTGCTGAGAAGAAAAAATATGAGGAATGGGCTTAAATTGCCTCATTAAAAATGAAAGATTGAAAAGATTAGTCACAAAATTTCAGCTACACAAAATCTTGTTGAGTCCAGGATATTATAGGAACCTGGAAAGTTATTCTAAAGCTCTGTAATACCAAATTTTCTAAGGCAAATAAGAGAGCCAGAGATCTTTGTCATAACATTTAAAGTCTGAAGCACCTGGCAGGTTGAATTTTCATCAGAAAGGGTTGAAACCTGAGCACTTCAGGTGATACTAAGTACAGGTTACAGACATATATTTGATTAGAGTGAGCTTGCTCTATTCTTTCTGGATGATATCTCACCACAGGCCTGAGAAACTGGACATCTTGCCTGGATCAGATGCCTAGAAAATAGACCTGAAACCCTGCAGTGGAGAGGAGAGAAGGCTTGTGGCCTCTGCTGGGATTCATGTGCTTTGTGGTTTTAACTGAATGCCTCCACTATCCAAGGGCCGAGGACTTGAACATTTCCACCGTGCCAAGCAGATGGCTTCTGGAATTCTTTCGGAGCAATTAGCCCCAAAGTGTGATATTTCTACAGCACTGCACAGGGCAGAGCTTCACAGAAGCCACGAGCCTAACATACAGGCAGGAAATGGTCCATAGCATCTTAAAGAATTGGGAAAAAATGAAAGGAGCATTTGGAATACAAATATCTTGTATTAGTATATCTAATATCTTCAGTTCTTAAAGAATGAAGAACATTTGGTTCCATGGATAAGCAGAATATTAAAAAAAATCCCAACCTTGCAATAGCATAAAGTTCTACAGCTTTTACTATCAGAGTGTCAGAAAGCTCTCAGAGTGTCAGGAAGCTCTGCATTACTGCTGGAACAACAAAATGGTTTTTTATATTTACAAGTAGGCTTCCCTCACAACACAGATCGATATAAACAGATTCTATATTCTGGTAAATATGTATATATGCACTAAAGTGTCTATGCTTTAAACTCAGATAGTGTGGTGTCAAAATACCAGTTTAGAGAGAATTTAATGTCAAAGAAACCTGGTGTTGCAAAATAAAAGTCATGTCTTTTTAATGGAGAGTAGAATGAATAAAATGAAGGTTGAGTTCAGGGGTAGATCATATTTTCATGGTTATTAAGTCCTGTTGCAGAAGATAATAAGTATTAACTATTGTACAACACTGTTTCTTTGCTTCATCATTTAAACACAAAGCAGATAGAATTATTTGTAGCATACCCAGCTCACAGAACATTAATTTAGCGTATTTCATGAGAGATTACATCAACTGTTATCTCCACGTTCAGAAAAGGGATTAAGTGCTGCATCAAGTCTGGGTAATAACTTTCACTATGGTTTGTCCAGCTTGATGTGATGCCTGAAGGCTGAAAGCAGCAGGTCCTCCCTATCAGCGACTGCACTTGACCTACCAAATAACTGCACTTTAGCGTTGGTTCTGCTCCTTCAAAGACATCTCTAAATGTTCCTTCTTAAAATGTTCTTTCTGAGGCAATCAATATATTATAGAGGTGGGAATTTGCTGATTTTGTGTATCAAAGGTTTATAAACCACAGTAGTTTAAGTCAGAAAAAGGATGTGTTTTCCTTTCTTTTTTAATATTTTAATCAGGTAAGTACCTTCATTGTAATAAAAGTAGAGAATTAAGGCAAGAGTAATGATGGTGGATTTTTTTTTTCACTGAGATTGTAGCTTTCTTTTTTACTGTTTTTTTTCCCTGTGGAATCAAAGGCCAGTCAGGAAATTTCTTTTAGTACACATTATATTTATTCCCGTATGGAAAAAACCTTTGAAATTTTTCATTTTTTCCGTAAAGCCATTTGAAGGTACTTGCTAATAAGTCTGTTTCTTGCTTATTTGATGTTCTCTTTATTTAGAAGCTGACCTGTTTCTAGCTGCCTAAAGGCCTGTACCTCTGCTCCTCCACATAGACAGTCCTTCTGAAACTGCATCCCAGCTCAACAACCAGAGAAGCCTGATAGGATCATAAATGGGGATGTCAAATGTTTTGAAAATCAAAGTGCTGAAGTTCTATTGATTATGAACCCTCAGTAAGTGAGATTTTCCAGGTGAAATGTTAAGCCCGGAGCTAGGAGTTGGAATAGGAGGAAGATGGTAGTGAAGACTGGAGGCACACAGCACAATAAGCATTAAACATCTTCCACTTTACCACGGTCCATTTATGAACTAACCAATCTGCACCTAAACCATTTCAATTACCTGAAAAGAGAACAAAAAAAGCAGTTAGTTGCTTAATTTTTATATTTTCATACTAAAATCTATATGTTGTCAAGGTGAATGAGACTCTCTGGGTTCTTCTAAATGTCAGGCTTCAAACTTGAATATCCCAGAAGTAGTCTGTAGCAGAGTAAGGGTTATAACATTTATTTTGTAGTTTTGAGGCCAAACGGCATGACCAGTTTAGTCTTGGACAGCTGCATGTTCTCCAAAGGACAGCAGCCAAACTATCTGCTAGGAAGAATCCCTGGCACACACTGTTTTCAGACTGGGCTTAGACAATGTCTGAGAAAACTGCAGCAGCCTTGGTGACTTTGCTATGGACAAATTATATTTGGGTGATTCAGCCTTTGCCCCAGTCCTGTTTTATTTAGTATTATGACATTCCTACCTACCTATCTATCTATCTATGTACATTTATCTATACACATTGTGTACTGAGTATGCAATGGTCTTTATGCTGAAATATTAAACGAATACCATCCACCACGTTGCCTTCTCCTCCGGCTTGCAAGAGTCTCTGATTTCATTCAGCATCTTCTAGTTCTGAAACATGAGAGTGAAATGTCAGTTTCTGGAAGGTAGCAGTGCAGTATTCAAATTCACACAGGAGTACTGAACACGTGAAGCACAGAACAATAGAGACCTCAACCCATTCAGGTTTGTGGGATCTCCAGGTAAGAGAGCGGTCCTCAAGGCACTGGGTGGTCCTTGCACCTTTGCTCTGGCCTGCAGAGAAAGGGTAAGTAAAAAAGTTGTAAAAATTAAAACATAATTAGCCACTGAGGTTGTTCTAAATCCCTTCCCAGATCTTACTCCTTTGAAAATATGCTGTTGTCACCTCTGGGGAACCATCACAGGAAGGCAATGTTCTATTTCCTTTAAAAATATGTCCTAAGTAGAAAAGAGAAAAACATCTTTTTTTGGGGGAAGCAGTGGCAAGAATTGATGCTCTGTTAAATGCAAAGGCATTTTTTTCTGTCCTCCTAAACAGTTAACAGAAATTTGCAAACATTACTAGCATATCTCTATTTCAGAAATTACAGAAATACATCTATATCATCTGGGAGCTACTATTATTAGTACTGAATCCTCCTACATAGGAGAAGCTTAGAATTTAAAATGACTACTATGTTTAACTTCAGCATGCATAACTGTAATATGGATTGCTAAGCTTACAAAAGCTATATAAGAATATTTTGAAACAAACCAAAACTAAAATAACTTGAACTGATGAGTGTGTGTCTGTACCCTGTGGGCCACATACAACATTTCCAGCAATAGGAGGGAACTCCTGGGATGTTCTACATGTGATCTGTAAACAAATATCCCATTAAAGCCTGTTTCTGGGGACTGAGGACTGGGCAGAGTCCTCTGTTTAGAAGGCTTTAGTGTTAATGCAGCTGTATGCATAAAACACTGCATTGGATGACACCAATGAGAAAAAACCAAGGCTGGATGCTCCTACATTTTCTACCTCCCTATCTTTTACCCCAGCAAAGGCAAGAAAATAAAGCATCACCTCAGCCAAAAGATCAGAATAATTAACTGAGGGGCCAGTCACTGCATTCCAGATCAGCTTCCGGATACTGCTCCAACCATTATCAATAAAGACCCAAGGCACTGTCACCTCTGAGCTTTCTCTTGAGCGTCTTTTCCTGGTCTCAAAAGAACAAGATTATCTGGGATCTAGAAAGGAACCTAGTGTGAATGTATTTGTGTGTCTTGGTACAAACAGGACTTACCTACACGTAGGAAACAGGGTTTATCTGTTTTCCAATGTTTATTTATATATTTGGTCAAATAACATTTCATCTATGTGAAAAATATGGTCAACTCTAAACAATTTAGTGCAAAATGTCTCCAGTAAGGTATTTATCTAAATGAGAATAATGTCACTTCCAGACAGGTTTTTGAAGGAAAGAATGACGTAGACTTTGTTTGCAACAACATATAGATGCATCACATCAGGAGAGGATTGAGAGCTCTAGGTATTGAGCAGGAGTAGGTGCTTCCCAGATGAGTAGGGTGTCAAAGCTGTGAAAAGGCGGAGTTTTAGATGAAGGCTTAGGTATTCCATCAGCAATTTTCCTCATCTGTAGCTCTCACTCAGTTCTCCACCCACACTATAGACCCTAACTGCAAAATTCAGACCATGGATTTTGTTATGGAAGCCACAACAAGTCCAGGCAGATATAAATCCTTGCAGGCCAGACTGTATAAGATAGACACTTATTGAAAAAAAGTTGTAAATAGAAGGCAAGAAAGGCAGTAAGAAGAATTAGTTGTGGGCTGCATATGACAGTAATTCATGCGAAGACAGACATGTTTGACAAGTTGATGTCCAAGACCAAGGGATACTGAAAGCCTAAACTCACTGTAGCCTTTACAGCAGCAGAGAATGGGTGTAAAATTAAACCCCTGTGTACTAAAGTACACAAAGGAAATCCTACTACATATTATAATTATTACAATATATGATGTACCCCTTTTTCAATGGTACATACTTATGTACTATTTTCAACGGTACATAAGTGATTTCAAAGATGTCAAGTTTGGGATAAAAAACCTGAAGAAGTTGAAAAGGATGTTAAAAAAAGAGTGCAGAAGGGCCATTAGGAAATATTAGGGACATCAGGAAATACTAAGGATTACACACATACAAAAACACACACGAAGTTCATCTGTATCTTACATGGACAATAGGAGAGCTCTGCTTGAACCAAACACAATGTTTTTATCCATAGCTTTCTTGATATCAGACATGATTAAAGCTATACTCAAGAAATTCTACAACCAACATCCAGAGTGTGCCAATGGAAGCTGCAACCAACTGCTTGTCAGAAGAAGCATGAAATTTATGGGAAGCTCCTGAGGCTGGTAAAAAAACCCCAGGGTTTCATCCCTCAGAAAAATAAAGAACAAAGAATGCTTGGCAAGCCTTTTTTATGCCAAGTTCTCCCAGTTCTGCTGCTCTGCAGCTATTGCATTATCTGCACAGTTTTTTCTTCATTTAGGGATTAGCTGGACCAATTGTGGGATGCAGCCAAGCCTAAGAAATAGTGTGACATCTTCTGAGTGGCTGCAAATTGAAAAGTGGAAGCACCACCAGCAGTCACTAGTCTTAACTTAAACGGCAGGAGAGAGACCTAAACTTTATTTTAACTAGGAATAAAAAGGTATGCTTAAACATCTGAGGGTAAAGTATCTTTCCACATTAGTAAAATGGCATTTAAAAACTTGGCATTTTATCAAAAACACAGAAACCTGAATCCCTCTGTATGACTAGTGTGTATGCTGTACTCTACGTACAATATTTATGTGAATGGAAAAATTTTGGCAGATTTTGTAACTACCTGGCACAAATAAAGGTAAGCAGAGAGGGTCATCATCACAGGAAGATGCAGATTGTCCAAAGGAAGTCATATACAAACTCAGAGTTAGTTTCTCTAAACTGACCACATGAGTCACCATACTTGACATTTTAGGTGTTTAGAAAAGCCCTTACCATTCTGCTGCTTGTAGGAGAAGGAGAGGGAATACAGTCTAGACATAAGAGAGAAAAAAGAGAGTTATGCATGCTATACAGCTTCTTTTTTTTACTGGTTAGGTTAAAATTACCCAGAATCTAAGAAGCAGGTCAAATTAATCACATTTCTCAAGAAAACTATTATATAAAGGTGTTCAAATGTCATCCCCAAGGTACTTTTCTATTAAGCCCAATTGTAGGGCATACTTTGGGGTCATTGGAATATTGTGCATTGCTAAACCAGGTTATTAAATTAATTCCAGCTAGCAGTGATAAATAGAGAAGAACAGATATTTTCTACTGAGGAGAAAGCATAGACAAGGGCTATGGGGCCCAAATAAACCAGGGCTTGTGAAAGACACATTCCCTCCTTTCTGTCATTCCTCATTTTTCTCTGGCTCACCTTCCTGTTCCCTGAAGTAATGCTTAGGAAAATATCAATACCTGATTATGATAGAAAAATATATCGGTGGGTTCAAAAGTAGAAAGGTGTGAAACCAAGGAGTACTATCTAAACAAATAATTATTTTACTGAATGAAGCTGGAAGTGTTTGGAGAAGAGAATATTTATAAACACTGTCTTATGTTTCCCATCTCTGGAATTTCAGAAGCGTCATGAAGTATTTTGATGGCTTTGGCAGAGGTAGAGCTAATTTTTTTTCACAGTGAATGGCACAGGGATGTGTTTGAGATTTGTGTTGAACACAGGGTTGATAATGTGGAAGTAGTTTTGTTATTGCTGAAGACTTGAAGAGACCAAGGCCTTTTCTGCTTTTTGTTCTACCACACTGGCAGGGGAGATAGGAGTGCCTGGTAGTCTGGGAGGAGACACAGCCAAGACAGGTGACCCCAGCTGACCAAAGGGATATTCCAGACAAGGTGACATCATGCTCAGTATGCAAAGTGAGGGAAGGAAGAGGAAAGGGAGGAACATTTGGGGTGTTTGTCTTCCTAAGTCACCATTATGTGTGATTGGGCCCTGCTCTCCTGGAGATGGCTGTGATGCCTTCAGTTTTAGCTTTCATATTTTCCAGATTCTCTACTGCTCTAGTGTATAACTCGGAACTTCATATAAAGTATAAGCAAGTTCTCTTCACAGTTTAGTTAGACAAAACAATCCAGTTAGCTGAGAACCAAGGACACCATTACAGCTTCAGGCCCAAAAAGTACAAACAACAGAGAATTGAGGAGAGCAATCTGGGAGGACGGGGCTTCATAACCTGAAGCTGTAATTAGACAATTAACCCCAATATGTAAATCGACCAAAACTTATAAAAGTGTGAAAACTCATTACTGTTGTCCATGTTGTGTACACCTGGGGTCCAGCTTGGACAGGGCTCTGGCCAGGCTCTTGTGCTGCCTAAGATGTATCCTTTAAAGGCCTTTCAATAAATACCTACTCTATTCCTTTAACTCTGTCTAGCCTCTGTTACAGGCAGCCTCTCCAGGCATCAGCTGTGCTGGCCAGCCCATGGGAAGCAGTGAATTTACTCCTTTGCTTCACTTTGCTTTTGTGCAGAGCTTTTGCTTTCCTTATTAAATTGTTTCTCAACCTGAGTTTTCCAGTTTTTACCTTTCTGATTACCTCCCTGATCCTGCTGGTGGGGCAGTGTGAGAGCAGCTGTGTAGGACTTGGTGGCTGGCTTGGGTTAAACCATGAGAAGCGTGATAGGCTCCAATGGATCAATTTACTTTAAGGGACTCAACTGAATATTTGCATTTTCCCTGTTAAAAAGAGTTTAGATTTGAAGGCTCCTAAATAGAGTAAATCTGATTAAGAGGAAAACTAGAGTATCTGACCTTCTCCCACCGCTTTGAGTATTAACAAGATGCATTTATATGGGCAGCTAAGCCAATGGAGAGTAATTTAAGTGAAAAAATCTTTACATTAAGACTTTAATTCCAAAAAACATATTGTCTCTGAAGTTACAAATCAGGAAAGGGTTTCAGTGACAATTAAATATGCCACATATTTTGAAATGAGAGCTAGTAACACTTAGCCATAAGATTAGAAGCTTTTGATCAGAGCTGTTTTAAACAGCTTTGCAAAAAAAAAAGCGAATATAGTTGTAAGGCTGAGCCATCATGTTCTAAGTCAGCTAAAAGGAAATGTGCATGGACAAACCCTAACTTCACAGAGTCTAAAAGGAAGTGCTGACCCAAGTTTAACTATAGTGATGTGAATAATACTACACTAATGTAGCATTACCATATGTATTATAATTCCACAGCCATAGATTTTCTTGAAGAAAACAGCTGCAGTACTGAAGTTTTAATCTTCTCAAAATTACAAGGTAGGAAATTACTCAGGCCTCAGAATCCAAGTATCACAAAAGGAATGGTTATGAAGACTGTCATTATGGCAACTATTTGCTCTTTCTTTTTGCTAAGAAAATTTTTAATCCTCAAATTTGGTTTTGATATCTTCTTGTAATAGGCCATTGGTATATGTTTTTAAGTGTCCATCCATTCTTTTCAAAACAACAGCAAATTTTCTAAGGCCTGTGAAAAAGAGAGAAGGGTTAGGGAAAATACCATTCCCAGCTCAGTTAATGACAGATTTTCTGTTCAAAAGGAGGAAAAAATACCTGACATCTGAATGAGATGTCAGAGTAAAAAAAAACCACAAAAAACAACATTTCGGATTAATCTTCAAATATGCTAAGGAATGAGTGCAGTCAGTAACGTATACCAGGGTCATCTGACTGTCAAAAGTGAGGAATCTGTTACAAAGTTAGTATGGCTTCCTTCTGACTTGGATACCCAAGTCTCTTCTCAAGAAACCAGTTCCAGAGAAGCTCCTGTATCTCATTTCATCATAGTGCAGATGTGAGACGGCACATATTAACAAGGAGACTCCAAATGGGTCCTATAAGTTTCAGCTATCAGCCTCTTAATGAGTGTGTGTCTTCCTCCTGCGCGTGCAGTGGTAAAATTTCTCTTGTGGTTTGGGATATCAGATGGCAAATCTGCCTGGAAAACATAGTAGGTAAGGCTCACAGAACAGGAGAAACCCCCCAGCACTGTGCAGTCACCCCATGGAGTTCTGTAAAGAAAACTTACAGAAAGTGTATTTCCATCACCTTCCATTTTTGAGCCACCAGGATTCCCTCGAGTAATTTTTCCAGATTCAACCAGTACTTCTCTTCTAACAAGGTCATTTTCCCCTGGGAATAGGCTGTTTTAAGAAACAATAAAAGAAGAAAAAAATTTCAAGATTCCCACTTTAAGCCTCAAAGCAGACTGAGAGTTTCTTAGCCCAAGAAGACAGTGAAAACTACATGAACTGTAGTCTTGGTAGTGCAAGAACTGAATTAATGTGTTTTAACTACCACATGGTAAAGCAGAAGATGACAGTGTACGTAGAAATCAGGTACATGCATGAGTTGGGGAAAAAAACACAAATTTGCTGTATTTAAGAAAGGCTCACTGATAAAAATAGACACCTCTGCAATAACTTCTTGAAGCTAAACCTGAGTTCTACTATTTTTGAGAAATCTCCACAGTGGGGAAACATAACTTCAACAAATATATTCAGAACTAGAGACAATAATGTAATGCCTTTCCTCTACTCAGCATTGAATGCCTTATTTTTATTGTACATAACTATATAAATTTGTATATTTGAAATACTATGGAGCAAAGCTTAATAGCTCATGTCCACACAAGACAGGGCAGTATTTACTGTTAGATCCGTTCTGTAGGTGGGAATATTTGAAGTGGGACTAACACTCCTCAGAGAGCTGGGTTTGTTAGAAATGTGTTTTCATAGCTCCCAGTTCCCATTCTGGCTCTAGTGCCCATTCTGACTCCAAGATAAAGCAGTATAACTAGAATAGCAGACAGTCTTAATCTCACTTGAGGTAAATTGCAGTGCAAAATTTCTAGTGTCAGGAACTCTGATTTCTGGAAACTTAGCACAAGATTTTTGGTATATCACTAACTGTTCAGGGGTTATTTTGCCCTATATTTTCTGCACTTTGTAGGACCCTGTGATGATTTTCTTTGTAGCAGCCTACAGAGGTAAAAAAACGAAAAGAAAAAAAAGATGGCTTTCTTCAGTTGTCTCTACCCTTCCAATCATACAGGGCTGTGCCGAGAGATGGATGCAGCACAGGTCATCTGAGACAAGATGCAGAGATCATGAAAACACCTCAGGCCTTGACCTACCTACAAACTTCTCCACACAGCCACAGTTCACTGACTACCTAGTTTCGTGTCAGCAACAAAACTATGTGGTCAGAAATGGTATGACAATGAGTTTGTGGGATGGTTAGTATTGTAATTTAACCCCTAAGTGGTGGGCATTACTGCAGCCCCAGGGTCTGGGTACCTATTCAAACCAATCCATTTCCTAGCACTGCTTCCTCTTCTGCTTCTCTGCTTTTGTCTTCTCTCCATCCACCCCCTGTCACTCTCTATCCATCCCCTTCACTGTAGTAGTCATACAGCCAGAAGGGTGTAAAAGCCAGCTCTTCCTCAGTCATTCCTCTTCCTGTCAGACACTCAGTACTCGTCTTGATTTATGCCAGGAAAGGGCAATTCTGCCAAAGGTAGTAGCGTTAAATTAATGAAGAAAACTTGGTATAAAAAAGAAAAGAATAAACCTCTGCAAAGCTTTTAGTGAATATTCATCAATACAGCCTGTATGTTCATTGCTATTTCATGTATGCGACCACTCATAAACTCAGTTTAAATGACAAGTTAGCCAGGTTTATAACTAACCTATGCTTGAGAAAAGACTAAGGGACACAAGTTAAACATCAGTTTACTATTTGAGCTTGATTAGTATCTATCTGATATAATCTGGTTTTTGTTTTAGGTACAAATGTAGGAGATACATGTACTACAAGGTTTATAACCAGGAGTCTGAAGATGGTCTTTTCCTTTTTTAAGTGCACCAAACTGACCTGGAGATAACCTCTCAAATGTGAGGTTAATAATACGCTCAATATGAAACCATATAACTGATGCATCAGGTTTTCAAATGATCATAACTCATTTAAAAGATCTCAACCAATAGGAAACCAACCAAAAAAAATTTTCAAATAATCCATGACTTAAAAGTAACCTTAAAGATTAAGAATCACTGTCAATGATAATGTTATTTTAAACCATATCAAATCAATAGATTCAATTTTTAGTGGAATATTTTAAAAGTATATTCTGACCTTTATATTTCAGTGCAAGCATCAAGTTGTTAGAGATGACAGTACTAAAGACTTAATACAAATAAAGCTCATTACTGACTGTGATACTAGCATTATTCTATTTATTCACTACCTTTTTATTATATCTGTTCTGTAAAATATAGCTAATAATGACATTTTCTTTATGCAGAATGTGTTCATTTAAGCTGATTAATTTTTACAATACATACCTTGTTCCTTAAGTCATTTAATGTTGCTTCATGTGTGATTTCATTAAAGTTTGTTGTCAGTGACATATTGTTCAAATTCTAATATTCAGTAGAATTGAGATGGAGCCCTGTAAACTGCATTTGAGTCGAAGACACTCTCCTAGTGATCCATGAATCCTGGCTGCTATCCAAAACAAACATACTCAGCTAATGTGATCTGTCTGGAAAGTGGTCCTGAGGGAGACATAGAACACTGGACCAAATAAGATCTCACAAGAGAGGCTTCTAAAGTTTTCAAAACTTTCTCTTCAACCAGTGACTACTGCACAGTTCAACTTGCCAAGTGTGTTTGTGCCCTTGCACTCGCATCAGACACGTGATTCAGACGTGATCAGACACAGCCAGGGTAGTGTTTAATAGGACAAAGTAATGTATTTAAACTAAAAGCTTTGTAATGAGAAAAAGTCAGATATTGAAAAAAATCCATCAGCAAAACTGCTGAGTTTGCAGTGACTAATACAATATATTCTGAAAAGGAGCATGTAATGTCATGATACACAGCCTCTGAAATGGTATATGCTCTGTTGTGAAACTTCAGGTGGTTTAATCCCTTATGGTCCTCTGAAAGTTCCACAAACTGGAAAAGTCACATCTAAACATTTTCTAAAGGGATTTTTGCAAGTTCTTTGTTTTACAATCTCTTTTTAATTTTACTCTTCCTCTTCCTGGAGGGAGAATAGTCCCCTCTGTTCATCATATCTAGGTGGAGCGACTGACTCGGAAGGTGAGGTACAATGATACGACCAGATAGCGTTACTCCTGAAAAAGAAGCTGGTCACATTATAAAAAGACATTCTGCTTGGTTATTTGTGGCTGATTGTAACAGTGGGAATTACTCACAGTTCAGTTTTAGGTAAAATTAATAGTGCTAGGAAAGTTATTTTGAGTAAGACTTATACCTCCCCCTATGACTGGGGAAATGACTAATTTTCATGCATGGCACAAGGAGGCTGCATTCACGCAGGTACAATCTGTTTCTCTTGTAGGCCTTGATTAATGTATTTGTCATTTTTCTTCATGCAGTGTGCTGCTGTTGAAACAATACTGTAACTCTTTTGTGGAAGCAGCATTTGCCTTTCAGGCATGAGCTAAAGAATGTTAAGGATCACGTCTCTTAAAACCTTACTGCAAGGTCAGGTCCTGATTTCAAGCTGGGCTGCAGTCCATAGCTATATGTGAGGTGATTGCTAACAATAAGGGTATGAAACTGGAAAAATCTATAGTGTTCAATAAGCTCCATGTTCTGTGACTGGAAGTAATGATGGAAAAGATAGTTCTAGAGAAACAATACACATGCTCCTGTGCCTCAAAGGCTACAAAGCTTCCCAGCACTTCGTAGCAGTCCAAAGGCCTGAAGTGAAACATCAAAAGCCAGAATCATAGTCTGTATCACAGAAGGAATTACAGGACTTGCTTTTATTGTAACTCTCCACAACAGCAAATAACTTGTTAGGATCACCTATTCCAGCTATCAGAAAGGAAAGCAGGAAGCACCAAGAGGAAAAGGGAAAGCAGTTCTAAAGTTGCCAACATGCCCTCCAGCAAAAATTATTTCTTACTCCACATCTGCTGCCAACTACAATCCAGGTGTATGAGGAAAACACCTATCTCACCAATAAATCAGTTTTGCAGCAAAGAAACCTTCTCTCACTGTGGTCTGGATTCTGTATATTAGCTGAGGAAAGCCTCCACTCCTATGATGTGACTGCTAAAGAGAAACATAGTGTTTGCAGAAGTCCATAACTGAACCATGATAGCAAAATACCAGACTTCATTTCTTCTTCATTTCTTCAAATTTTATAGATAGAGCCAAGTTCTCTCCTTAAACAAACTTTCTGTTAATGGGATAATGATGGTGGTACATGCTCTGGTGCAGTTACTCTGTGAGCTCTACCTAGTGAGAATGAGAGGGACTCACGGCTACAAGCTCACAGATACAAGGAAACACCGAACAGAAGCCAAAATTATTCCCAGTAGAGACCTTCTTTGATTTAGAAGGGTTACAGAGACCAAGGAAGAGAAGAATAATAGACAGAAATGTTTTCTGCCTGCTAAAGAGATCACTGGAAACCCTGACCTCTTAGTGAGTTAATTTTCAGAAAGGCTGTAAGGAATAGTTTATTGGTTTAAAACTCAAAAAATCTTGTACTCTAGAAAATGTATTGGGTCTGTTTCTTCTCTTGTTCCACTACATGCTCAGTCAACGTTGATGTTTTGTTCCTTTAGTTAATCTGCTCTCAAACTGAAAATAAAGAACCTCTCCATTTTACCTGCGCTCCATAAATCGATTGCTACTAGGCTGTACACTAAGTTGCAGACAGCAACTACCATAGTAATTTCAGGGGCTAGTGTGCTGTTGTGGTTAATTCCAGAGAGCCACTGGGTCCTTCCACAGCCACTCACTCACTCACTCACTTCCTGGTAGGATCAGAAGAGAATGTGAATAGTAAATGTGAGAAAATTTGTGGATTGAGATACGGACACTTTAATAGGTAAAGCACAGCTGCACACAGAGAAAAAGTGAAACAAGTTATTCATTCGCCACTTCCCACGGGCAGGCAGGTGTTAGATGTTCATCCATCTCCAGGAGAGCAGGGTTCCATCACATGTAGTGGTGACTAGGAAGACAAATGCTGTCACTTGGAATGTCTGCCTTCCTCCTTCTTCCAGGTTTATATGCTAAACACAAGGTCACATGGGATACATCTCTGTACTCAGTAAGAGTCAGCTGCTCTGGCTGAGTTCCCTCCCAACTCCTTATGCCCTTCCAGCCTACTGGCTGGTGGAGTGGGATAAGGAGCAGAAAAGGCCTTGACAATGTGTAAGCCCTGCTTAAAAACCTCTAAAACATGCCTGTGCTATCAACACTGGTTTCAACACAAATCCAAAACACAGTCCATGATTACTACTACGAAGAAAATTACCTCCACCCCAGCCAAAACGAGCACGTGTGCCCATTTTTTCCTAGAGTGATTTATATCCTTATGACATAGATGGTTTTTCAATTACAGCAAAATTGTTCTATCAATGCAGCTGAATGTGTTTTTGTAGCTTAATTAATAAGCAATTAGACACCACCAACTCTTCAGTCTGTGTATCAGCATTTCACACTGCATTCACATTGCCTTCTAGCATTAGCATTTAATCAGTTTATGTAATGTAATGATTCTGAAAGATAGTCACTAAGCAGGATGACTCGGGAGCTGTTTTTATTTTGGGAGCTGTTTGGTAAAACATCTAATCCCTGAGTGCCACATGCAGATGCCTCTTCACTTTCAGAGATGGTGACTACATCACCTCCCTGCAAACACATTTCAATGCCTAACTACTCTTTCAGTGATTTTTTTTTCCCTAACATCTGACATGAACCTCACCTGGTGCAAATTAAGGCCATTTCCACCCTTTCACTTGAGATATGACAGAAGAGGAAAACCCCCATCTACCATCTCATTCCAGTTAGGAGAAATATGAGGATTCCTGTAGAGGAGACATGAGGTCCCCCTGAGCCTCCTCTTCTCCAAACTAAACAACCCCAGCTCCCCCAGCTGCTCTCATAAGATTTGATTTTGCATCTGTCAGCCATAGGTTTGTTTTCACTGCACACAACAGATTTTTAGGATCTTCAGGACATACTGCCTAACCTCTGACTGCTTCTCAAGGATGGTGCAAAACTCTCATGTATCTGTCATATCTGTGAGCCCCGTGAAGAAAACTGAGCTATCAATGTACAGTGAAATTAGTATTTTGTTAGGGTTGCTTTGCACTAGAATGCATGACTGTTTCATGGAAATAAAGATTAAAGGCACTAACTTGTCCCATCCCCAGTAAAGCCAGGATACTGAAGCTGTAGGTCAAACTACATTTTTCCTTGTATTTGTTTAATCCATTATATCTCTGTACTTCTTGGAGATGGTCTCTTGATTTGTCGCCTGCTTCTGTTGCCTTTTAACAATCTTACAATCTTTCTCAACTGTTGGTCCACCTCATAGATCAAGATGGAGTTTCTCAAAATTAGGTAATGAAAATGAAGTATGAGGATGTTTTAAAAAAAAAAAAAAAAAAAGGGTGCAATATATGCCTACATACTGAATTAACCCATACAGTAATTTGTCTTCAGACAGACATGAACTGTCCTTAAGGACAACAGCAAGTCACCAAGGTGCCAAACTCATTTCCAAACATTCCTTTCCAGAAGCTTCCCTTCATAACCAATTAATTTGAATGAAAGAAGGGTTTGTCAGCTGGTGAGCTGCATGGAGTGCCACAGCAAACATGTGTAATGGGCAGGCAGAAATGACACCCCAGGAGCAAGAACAAGTTAACAGCCTCCCCATTCCACCTCTTTACATTTTTGCACAAGCCTAGACACCCTTGAGCTTTGATATGAAAAATACTTGGTCCTAGTTGTGGTGCATCCCACCTACTCTGCCACCTTTGGGACATTTTTTTGGTTTGCATTACCAGGCTAACATGAAGGAAAATGTGTCATTAATTATTAGGCAAGCAAAACCATGAAGCATGCCACAGGTGCTCATGGCTATTTTTGGTTCTCTGAGTGTTCATAATTATGATGCTCAGAAAGAAAACTAAGCTGCAGTATGCTTATGTGCGTTTCTTCAAGATTCACATAATTTACAATTGCTTATATATGCATTAGTTTTACAGATATCAGCTATCTTTTACATCAGTCAAGGAATTCCTAGTATACTGTTGTTAATACCAGACATTTTTAGTTAGCAAAGCAACTAGAAGAAGATGCACACAGTTCAAGTGGACTTTTTTTTTTCTTTATAATTAAAGGGTAAAACCAGACTAAATAGACATGGCCCTTTTATCTCCTCAGTAGATCTGTAAGTAGGCAAGACTCCTCAGAAATCTGAATGATATATGAAATATGTTTCTCTCCTGTAAAATAGATTTAAATTTTCTTCTTCATCAGAAAATCTTCTTTATGTGTAAATATAAACATTTGCTGTCAAGGTATTATAAATATAAGCATGATGAAATATTTAGAAGGATCTCATGTTGGTGTGTGTACTATTCCTATTAATGTTTACAGTGGAACATGTAGTTTTAAGTGGACTAGAGCATTGCTTTGTGAAAGGTCCCTCAGCTGAAACAGTGGTCAGTGTCAGGTATGCAGCAAAAAGTTTATGCCACATTCTCCTCCCTTATATGAAGCAACAAAATGTTTGCAGATAGGAAACTGATGGGGGAAAAAATGGGTCATATGAGAGTTTTCTAGTCAATTATTCATCACACATTAGAAATCTATTTCCACAGGTAAGATTCTCTGCTCTAAATCAGCAAAAATTACTTGTTACATGAGGCACTGTCTAAATCCGTAGCATTTGTTACTCTGTAAACTGAATCTAGTCCAGCACCTTTTATAGCTTTGAGCATTTTCAATTTTCTCTTGACATCGCAAGGCGTGGATTAGTCACAAATATACAAAATCAAAGTACTTTTCCCCCTAGAAACTCACTTCATATTTGCAAATTTGTTTTAGAGATCCTGTCCTTCCTTCTCCTTATTCACCACAGTGTATTCACTTGCCAGTTAGGTGCTTTTAAAAGCTCAAGGTGGAAACGTCACTAACTCATTCTAATTCCATCATATTCATTTGCTTAAGTGTGTCACCAATAAAGGAAGACAAAGACATCTCATAAGATGATTTGAAACAATGATTTTTTTTTCAACTAAGATTACTAGTAATTTTTTAATAAAATGGTCCTGAGACTTTATGGCCTTTCCAAAAGCTGAAACATTCTCATCCCTAATTTAGCAATCATATTTTTCTGCTGTCTCTTTTCCAATTTTACAGCTATGAGCTTATTTAAGCATCATGTGGTATTTGGGCACTGCGCTGCCCTTGTAGAGTACATAGTATCTTTGTATTCTTTTCAGTGGTCTACACCCAGGTTGTTCACAGCTATCTGTATGTAGGGGTAGTGTTTCTTCAAACTGCTAACTACCTAAGCAGAAGCCTTGCTATGAATGTAGCTTCTACTAGGACAAGCAAAAAAATCTTTCTCTGTTCCCTGTACATGGCTCCATTGTTACAACTTAAAGAGCATGGTTGAAAAATTTTAAAGAGAAGGAACTGTATCACTTCAAGGCGTCCCCAAACTGGTAATAGTTAACATTGATTCCATGATTCACAGAAGGCTGATCAATCTCTTTTTTAAGAAACCCATTGCTTTAATAGATGGTTATGATACAGGTAGACCTAATTGGTCCTTCAATCAAAACCCATCACCACTGGCCAATTAGGAAACCACCCTTTGGTAAACAAATCTCCGTAACACATTCCACATGTTCACAAAAACTGTTGCCACAAATTAAGAAAAAAATTGTTTCTCATTCTTTTCTCTAATCTTCTCACAGCCTTTCTCAGGAGATGCCTGGGAAAGTTGTTTCTCTCTGTGGCCAGAGAGCTGCTGCCACAGAACAGTGCTTTTTAATGCCAGATGTTACAGCACTTTAAAACTGTAAATGTGTATTATCATCAAATAAAAAAAGATGAACAGATTGTGACCTTGCAGCAAGGCCTCTAGTGCCTCTAGAACCCAGATCTTCTAAGTAATTTCTAATTATCTTGATATATAGTGTCTACTAACATGCAAAACAAAGGCTGAAATAAAAATTATTAAGCTGCACTAGGAAAGCCTTACTTTGACCACAATGAATTCTAAAAAATAAAATACAATATGAAAACCATTAAAAAACCATTCTGTAAAAATAATAGATACAACAGGAAAGTGAGTTTCTGCAGAATAGAATAGGTTTGTGTGCTTACAGCTCTGTACTTTCACTAATCTGCAGGTACTGCTACCTGAGAAGTGGTGGGCAGCGATGCACAGAGACTCTAGGAATTGCTGCTGTGTGAAAGAGTGGCTTGAACTGGCTGACAGAGACAGCATGGCAAGGAAAATGGGAATAATTCCTCCCTCCGCCATGTCTTTGAGAAAGAGATTATACTTGCAGGTGCCATATTGTGGGCCAGGTAGAACTGTGGGGTATACATACAAATTGTATAACTCCTACACATTCTCTAAGGCTGGAGTAGAATTCCACTGTGACAATAACTTTTGAAACAAATATGACCATAAACAAGAGGAAAACTGTTGAGAAATGTTATAAACAATAATTTCAGACTCTTTTTTTTTCAGATTTTTATCTTTTCTGTTCTTTCCTTTCCTAAAAAAATCCTTATTACTGTTTGCTAATAATAAAACAAATCACTTATTCACTTTCCAAGATACCAAGGATTTTTAAACATTTTTGAATGTTCAAGTTTATGAATAATTCAGCCAAAGCAATTTGGTTTTCTACAACTTTTGTAAATGCCATTAAATTCCCTATGGTAGAAATTTATACCTGATAGAAATAACTGAAATAGAAATAGAAAATGTGGATTTTCACTCACAGTGTAAGAAACTACGTGGGAAAATTAGAATACCTGGCCTTTAGGTGAAGAAACTGGCATAGCAGGAACCTCAGCAACCAGGTGGAAGGGAGGCAGTCAATGTCATGCAACTATATCACAATGCGAAAAACACAAAAAATATCACTTAGGTCATGGCAGAAATCAAGCAATACAGCATGTTAGAAATCTTAGCATCAAAACAAATTAAAGAACTGACCATATTACTGTGAAACATGGCATCTGTATTAAAAACACAAGCCTTACATGAAAATTGCAAGCCTAAATGGAAGGCAGGCGGTACTGAGTCTGTGTTACTGTGTTCAGCAGGGCCACAGCGCCGCCTGAGATGCACTAAGAGAGCTTTGGGGAAGTTTTAGGAACAGGAACAGAAATGTTAATACAGAAATATATTTAAAGTCTTTAATATTCAAGTATCTAAAGGAAACAAACCTACTATTTCAAACTTCAGGGGTATTAAAATATCTGAAATGAGGTGCACTTGGGAATTCTAAAGCACTATATGACCAGAGTACCCCAGCAGCACCCAGTAAGTGCATCCTTGAGGGCACCCAGCAAAAGCAAGACCTCTGCAGAAAAATTGATCAGGTTTTTCTTTTTTGCAGTGGAAGAAATGGGTTTTTTTTCATGATGGAAAAAATGAGGATATTTCCAAATAAAACCATTTTCTGAAGTGGAACAATTTCTTTTTTTTTAAATGTTTCTCATGTGTCCTCACATTTCAGGAAAAAAATTACTTGGGGTTATGATAACTCTAGGAAAACATAATCTCAGCAGCTGAAAGCAGTCATAGAACAAATAAAATGCTATGAATTACAATTAGAAAGCATAGGAAACAAAACACAAGTCAATGTACTGCTGCACGACTTTGAGGCTCACCACTGTCTCATGCAGAGTGGGTATATCTGGAAAATAATCCGGGAAGCAAAACGAGGGCAGCAAGAGGCACAGGAAAGCAGCCATGTAACACCCAGTCAGGGAGGCTGGGAATCCTCATCGTGCAATCAAGACTGCTTGGGGAGAAATATGATACAGGCTCTCAGATGAAGAGGGAAAAAAGAATAGCACAGATAAGTGAGAAACTAAACTCAACCAAGAGAAATAAACTAGAGCACAGAGGGAAAAACACAACTGATCTCTGTCAATACAAGAAATGGTAGCTGTCATACAAAGCTGGACTTGAAACCAACGTGAGGAGATGGCGTTTTTAAGAATAAGTAGCAGATTGATGACTCCCTGCAGCTGGATGTTGAGGATGCCATCTCAGTACAAATGAGGACCGAGAAAGTACTACAGGACAGAGCTATGAGGATTTAATGAAGAGACAAAGAAAAATAGGTTAAGAAAATTCATGATATTGAAAATGGAGAGACTGGAAAAATGTTACAGAAAATGTCATTGATGTCAGTCACATGAGCATCCGCTTTAACATTGGAGATAGAAAACTGAGCAAGACAGGCTCTTCTCTTGCTATGACCGAGGCTCTTGTCTTGATAGGAACTACAGCATAGCTATGAATTTTAACATTAAAAAAAATCAAAGGGCTTTGATTATGAGTCTGAAAAGAAGAGCTGGCTAATCAGAAAGATTAATTTAGACAGTGGAATTGATGAAAGATCGTTCTGAAAAGATACAGTTGTTTCTAATACTCATCAGAGGTACTTCAACTGGTCAATTGGGAAGAGCATTCAAGAGGACAAAAAAACCCCAAAAACCCAGCTAATTTTAACAAACTTTACTGTTTTATTTTAATGTCAGTCAGAAGGAATATATTTTCATTTTATCATAATTTTGGAGGAATTAAAAAGTACTTGTAAATTTCACCATTTCTAAGTTTTCAGTAAAGTGTGTTTTGCATTTTGTAAATTTAAAATATGATAAACCATACCAAAACCTCTCTTTTACTAAACTTAACTTGACCTAAATCAGGAATTATTGCATGGTTTAAGGGAAAATTTGGTGGCTCATGAATAAAACTCACCTTTCAAAGCAAAATATCTTAAATAAGCTTTGATGCCTGCATCATAAAACAGAAACCTCGGAACCATCTAATTTTCCTTCACTAATTCTTTGTGCTGTAGTCTACAGCAAAAATTAAATTTCCTGAACAATTATTTGAGTGAGGTTTCATCTGGATATAAAATATTTTTACAGGAAGAACAATCTTTCATTGGAACAATCTCACCAGGAATATGGTAATTGCTCTTGAGCGCAGGTACTTGATGAAACAGCCCAGTTCCAGAAGAACTTGTGAGCATGTGTAGCATGTGCTGTACACATTCTAGGGAGAAAAAGATTTTTTTTTTAAGGGATATTTTGTAACCTGCATAGAGTCTTACTGATCTCAGTTATTTTAGTTTGACAACAATGTAA
Source organism: Cardinalis cardinalis (assembly GCA_014549065.1). NCBI lineage: Eukaryota > Metazoa > Chordata > Aves > Passeriformes > Cardinalidae > Cardinalis > Cardinalis cardinalis. The sequence goes on from JACDOX010000201.1 coordinate 515,643, forward strand.
TTAGATAATATTATCATGGAAAGAATGATATATAGCTATTTACTCTTGCCATTCTCACCACATCACATCACGTTTGTCATTATCTATGACAAACACTAATTTGCCACAGTTGTAGTGTAAATAATTCAGCTTTAATCTAAAGCCACTTCTGGTCAGACTTCTATGATAAAATATCCACCTACTAATCCTTCACTTGATTTCTGTGATTTTTGTTCGAACACATCATGGTAGAGAGCACATTGAAAACCTTGCAGTCAAGGCAGAGAGGCAAATTCAGATAAAAAAACTGAAATTCTTATTTAAAAATACATCCCTGAATTCCATAGTAGGCCAAAACTTGTGCTTTGTTTACCAGTGTTTGCTTGCTATGCAACACTCCCACTGCTATCATTCAAGCAGAAGTCAGTGGGAGTTGCATGTGTCACACACAGCAGAAGACAGCATTATGCTTGCCTTTATAACCCACAGATGGTCACTTGCAGGGCAGTAATATTGTGCCATATCTCTCTAGTGTAGTGGGGTGGGTAGTATAGCTAATTTCCTGGCATGGTGTGTCTGCACAAGACTAAACTCCATATCAAAAGAGTGACTGCATGTTATTCTAGATATAAGGAAAAAATCTGTTCATAGTGAGAGTGGTACAGCATTTGAGCAGATTGCCCAGGGAGGTGGTGGATGGAAACATTTAATGTCAGATTAGACATGGCTCTGAGCAATCTCATCTAGTCTAAGGTGTCCCTGTTTATTGAAGGTGGGTTGGACTAGGTGACCTTTAAAGATCTCTTCCAATCCAAACCTTTCTGAGGCTTTGATTCTACGTTGGTGTTACTGCAAGAAAAAGCTAGAGTGAAGGAGTCTATTGTGACATGATTTAAAGGCAGCGGCTTGATGGTGTAAGAAATTGTTTGGCATATATAGTAGCAGATAGAAGCAATGAGATACCCTCCCCCACACACTCCTATCCTGTCCTAAAATTAGCTAGCATTTTGTCATGGGGGTTTGACTAGTATCCCAGTTAGAAATAGTTACAGACCAGTTGATATCAAGCCATGGGCAGTTCATTCTCATGGATACTTTGCTAATATTTTCATTCAGACTAAATAATTATTTTCCCTATCCACCCTTGCTACCCTGGTGTTTTTACCTGTGGGCTTCTAGCTTTTGCCTTACTAAACTAAATAGGCTGCCACCCTTGGGAACATTTTAGCTGACTGCATCCTGCAGGCAAGTGTGTAAATTCAAGTTGTGAGTTAGCTCTGGTGCAACAAACAGCCAAACCAAAGCAGCTTAGAGCCTAATTTAGGATAATTTGCTTTACTTCACAGCAAGACCTTTTTATTGAGTTCTCACCCCTGTTTCCTCTAGTTTGACTAATAATTTCTATGTGACTTCATATCAGAATCTTACTGAAATTCAGAGTGAGGTTGTTTTTCTCTGAAAAATCTTTCTTTCCTTATGAAAGATGAATGTTGAGACAGTCTGTCTTTAATAATCCATATGTATTTCATGTTATTTTATTTTTCTTTAACCATTATTCTTCTCAGCATATCATAATGCTTTGCACATTATTCAGATCAGGCTAAAAGAATGGCAGCTATTTGGATCGCTTTTCTCTAATATTTTTTCTCTCCTGTAATACAGCCAGGAACATTGCCACTTTGCAATCAAATATTGTTCCACTCTTCTCAGTAGACTCTTGTAAACACCTTTTTCTGTGCCTGTGATTCAAGCATGAGCCTTTTTGAAATCCAAAACTCTCAGATGTATCATCTCCTTTACGTTTTGGTTCCTTCTCTAAGCTAAGATAAAATGCAATGCCATGCCCTCATTTACATTTACCAGCCTACTTCGTCATCACAAGACTGATGCATTTTCTGAAAACTGGTGCAAAATATATATTTGATCTTGGGACCATATGTATGCGCTTTTTTAACGTGTACCTCACCATCCTTGTAGCTACACTCCTCCATATTGTTAGCTTTTTTTTCAGAGGTCAATACAACCATTGCAACTTGTTTTCATTTCCTTCTCAGCATCCACCTCAACTTCCTATTGGGCAGGTGTCACTTTGCTCCTGCATGTCTTGTTCTTAAAAAATGGCTTAATTTGTTGGCCAGTTGAATTCTGTCATCTGCATCCTTGGTTACTTTGTTTTGATCTTGACATGACTTTTCTTCTTCCTACAAGATCTTTCCAGCTTCTGGAAGCTGAATCCAGCATCCCAGATATTCAGAGATTTCATTACCAGCATGAAAGAAAAGCATAAAGGTTAGTCAGTACAACTGGCAAGAATGATGAGAGAAGTTAGGGAAGAAAAATGTGGTGAAGTGTTGAAAGCCAGGAAGCTGAAATATTTGTTCTTAAAAGATCATCATAATGATGAAGTTCCCTTGTCTGTAAAACTGGCTGGTTACAGAATGTTGCCCTCTGAATATTGATAATAGATATTTTATTACTTCTTATAAAACAAGAAGATCTTAAATGCTTCTTAAGATCTCTTAAATGCTTTCTTAAACTGGTAACTTTTCAAAAATATATAATATTGCTAGTAGAAAATGTTCCCTTCTGCAAGGGATAAACCTTTATTATCAGTAGTCTTCTTCAGTGCAGCATATCAATCTACAAACAAATTTTTATTGCCAATAATATTTGTGGTTGCTATACCAGCAGATTATCATTTCAGAGGAAAAGCTGTAGGACTGTCAGCAATAGATTTTTCAACAACAGTATGCAAAAAGATGTATTTCATTCCAGAATTACTTTTAGTATTTCTTTTTTCCCCCTAATTGTTGTATATAGCTATTTATTTTGACAGTAGTGGCATATTTCTTTTAAAGGCCTTTCTGTAAAAAGTACGTTTGTAGTACCTTATAAGTTTCTCATTAACTTTTAACATTATTTCTCTTTCAACTATTTTATTCCAGTTATTTGCCATCTAAATTATCCGATTAGTTCACCCAGAAAAGGTATTTCAGAAAAGGTGATGCAATCATCAGCTGCCTTGCAGCAGGAGACTTCCCTAGTACTCAGGTAGGCTGAATTTAGATTGAATTCAGTGCAGGTTTATCTCCCTTAATCATTAATGGGTATAGATAGTTCAGCTCAATTTCAGTGTGATTGCAAATGTCTCCTCAGGAGAAACCAGAATAGCAAGACAAAAAGCAGTTACTGCTATTCAAGATCAAGGGTCTGAATAGAAAATTGTACAGGATCTATTTGCAGGGGTTTTTTCTCTACTGTTGTCAACCCTGTAATGGTAACAAGTATCAACTTTACTTAGTTTAACCTGAAAAATATGAAGCAATTGTGAACCACACAGTGAAATTTTATATTAAAAAAAAATTATGAACATTGGGTGAAGATTTAATTCTTCAACCCAGGAGACTTTCAAAATACTTCCTCCCCATGGAAAAATAAATGGGTGACTGGATCAGAAATACTGCGGCAAAAGCAGCAGACAACATTAAATTAAGTCCTAAAACATTTTTAGGCTGTGCAAAAGACAGATCTACTTGAGAAGATGTGCTGAGGAGAAGCCTTTAGGACATCAATAAACCAATGTCTAAGAAAAGTAATGGTCTTAATAACCCTACATGAAATGTGAGATAGATCCATTCTATAGCTGAGAAGGCCCCAGTGAGTTACTTGCTAAGGAGAATATGATAAAAGATTAAGAAAAATGTTCTATGGAAATCTTTATAAATGCTTCATTTATTAAAGAAATAGATAACTTGCACTGTTTTGTAACAGATTTGTGGCCAGCTCAGAGGTATTTCAGTAAAGATGGCTTCAGTGGGAAAATGGATTACTTACTTGGGTTTCCTTCATGAAATATGCATCCTCACAAGTAGGCTTTTACACAAATCTGTTACGAGGGCCACAGCACAGAACTGGAAATAGAAAGACTTTCTGGGAAAAAAAAAATCAGCAATGTTTTGGTTCTTAAAAAACCCTTCTGAGCTGTCAGATGGGGCATCCATAGCCCAAGGCAGGATCGCAACAGGCAGTTCACTCTGCATCTCCACTACTGAGTTCACCTGAATGACTGATTTTGGTGATTCTGGCTCTGGTACAAGTGTCTGCACTGCTAGATCACAGTGATCTTTGCTCCATGTAGTAGAGGAGAGAAACAGAACCCAGCATTTAGGAGGGAATGTAGGAGTGTGGGCATGTGTGTGCATGCATGGCCAGGCGCAGGGAGCCATTCTCCAAGCACCACACTATCTTGGCACAGATGATGAATTATCTGGGAAGGCACTGCTGCAGAACATGATTGTTTATTCCAAATACATAAGTGGCAATAGTCTGCCAGTAAAATACCATTAGTTTTTTGGTTCTGTGTTGTTGCTTCTGTTCCAAATTCTAGCAGGCTTGGAGAGAATATTAGGACGCAGACTTGTTTGGAATCTCATCATCAGTCTTAACCCTATGTCAGCAACAGTTGCCAGGACTGTGCTACAGCTGTGAACACTATATCCTCTTCTTGATACCATGAGAGAAAGAGGCAGAAGTGCCATGCAGCACAGAAGGCAATTATATCTATTTTGTTGCATTTAGGGAAGATTGATTCAAATAGTTCTGTAACCATTAGATTAAAGATGAGTTCTTTAGCTATATTTTCTACATCAGTTTAGAATATTGATAGGTAATACAGCTTACTTACGTAGTTTATAGTGCAAGAGCTAGTCAAATCTCAGTGTCCTTCAGAATTAACATGACCACAAAATCACCAGATTTGAAGGATTATCTAAAACCACAAGCCTCAGGAGAAACAAAACACTAAATACAACTTCTGCTCTGCAGCTTTGTTGAAGCTGTACCATCAGCCACTTGGTCATGAAAAGAAAATCCAAACAGTTCTTAATTCAAAGTGGTTCCTCATACCAGTTCTCATGTAATGACAAAGCCCAACCAAAGAAGCAACCAAATAATTCCCAAATTAAAGTTGTTCTTTTTTTAATATGGCCTATACCATATTTTATCAGCAGTTTCTAACTGGCTTTTGTGTCTTTTATGAATGTCAATGGTAAAGGCTGGGAGGCATGACTAATACCCTACAGATACATTTTTAAAGGGTATAGTTTTCTTTCACAACTGAGTATTTCATTGAACTCTATCCTGAGTGATCCACTCAGGATAAGCAATATCCACTGGCATAGTTTTCCTCTGAATAGGCATTTTTTTTAATTGGGCTTCTAGAAATTTCCAGCTAGAGATGCCATTTCCAGTATCTTAAGACACTTGTGACACTTGTCAGTTGTCAGTTGTCATTTCATGTTCTGTGCCTGAATTTTCACCTGAGCAAAGGATGATGATTTAGTCTAGCAGCAAGAGCTTCAGAGCACAAGAGGGTGTTATCAATCCATTTCAAAACTCATATTTGTACTACAAAAGTTATCAGACACAGTTAATAAAAAGCTTTTCTATCATTTAAATTTTAAATGTCACTTAAAATTCTTGCTTTCCATTCCAATTGGAATATCAATTTTCCCATCACAAATAAATATACAGTCATCTCAGAATCCCAAATCATCTTCTGAAATAAATCAATTATGCATTTTTGGCATTCAGTTTGTCTGTTACTTATTTATATTTGGCATCAGAAAATGTTCTGAAAAAATCCTTGGTACTGATTCTGTCTGCAGTTCTCATCAGACATCTGCAGTGGCCCCATTTTTTATTTTAAAGTAATTCATTATTATTACTTTTTTTTTTTTTCCTGAAGATCACCTCTGCTGTCTGATTCTTGGCCACATCTCCCCACTTAGACTCAATTCATAATAATGTTCTCTATTACAAAAGTTGGAGTACTTAGGTAAAAAACAGACCTGAAAAAATCAGGCACTATTTCCTCCAGCCTAGTGTGAGAGATTCACTGTGAAAGCACAGAGAGAGGGGCAGTTTTTACTTGCTGTGTGACACCTTAAGAATTTCACAGGAGATCATGAATTCAGTAAAACCATCCATATCTGATGCCTGCTAATCACTTCTTGGCCTCATTTAACACCATTTGCAAGCTGAAGTGTTTAAGTGACAGTTGATGCTGTTGGAAAGGGTTATCTTGATGCAGGCATCCAGAAAATTCCATTGCACTAGGTGACATTCAGGTGCCCCTCCACGTCACACACCAGGGAGGAGTATTTTTCTGTTGACTTTCAGCTTACCAAGACAGTTAACTGTACACTCCATACAAGAATGCTACTCTGAACATATTCCATCTGTGAAAAAGTAGCATTGTTTTCTCACAGGTCCACAAGATGTCTGTTTCTGGGAAAGATAGTTATGAAATAGAAAGACTATTAGGAGTGATGGTCAGGAGAGGAAACAGAAAACAAATGTAATCTTGCCTTTAGAATACTAAGTGTGAAAGTACTTCCATCATGATGAACTCATGAAGATCACACCCAAGCCCTTAACTTCTAGGATTTCTCCATCTCCCTATTCAGCTCTAATTTTGAGAGGGATCGGCAAGACTTCATGCCTTCATATAATCACATGAAGTGTGGTCAGATTTTAAGGACACTGAAGAACTGAAGGAATGTTAAATTTTCTTTCACAAATTTCTTGATAGTGAATGAGCTCAAACTTTGTGGGGAAAAAAATGTCTTAGACCTTCAATTATATAGGCAGTTTTGTCATTGTTCTCCAAACACAGCTTCAGGAGAAAAGGATTTGGATGTTAAGTTTGATCACAAATAAATGCACCAGTAAAGCATCTTTGTTGTACAGGGATATTGTTGAATGCATAAAAATACAGTTTGTCTATAAATACAACATATTTTACTTTCAATACACACTCAGAGTCTGATATATAAATACATATAGTATAGACTAGCATTAGAAAAAAATTCAGGGTGTTATTACTCCTTGTACTTGAAGCCCAGTTGGGAGTTAAAGGTTTTCACAGAATGTAGTAGTTTATTGGTAAGACAGAATATTGTCTTTTCAGTCAAAATTACTAGTGATCTAGTGATCCACAGCCTGTTTTGGCTTCCCACTGTATTAGAGAGCAGTACACAAAATTCTTAATGATGATTTATCACTATGGAAATTCACTCCTCCTCTACAACTTGTCCAAAAAAAAACAAGGAGGAAGAGAAGTTCCTTTTTTTTTGCTATAGTGTGAAGCTGGTTGACTGTACATAAAGAGGACTTCTAAATTTCTTTGAGTTGGTGTGTTGTATTTGTAATTGGTGGAAGCATGCTTAAAGCCCTCATTAGACATCCTTCTACACAAGCTGTTGAAATTGAGACATTCTAGTTATTTACCTGGTTCACAGTGAAGAATACAAACCTTTCATACTTCTATTTATCTGTTGCAAGACTCACATTATATATACAACACAATTCTAATTCTAATGTCTAGTTCAAGATTCATCCTATATACTTAACTTGTTGCCTCTTCTTACATGTCCAATCAACTTAACGCTTGTGTTTTTCAAAAAAATCATTCACCTACCTTATCCTTTCATATTTTAACATTGACCTATTCGTTTATGCATTAAATTGAAAGAGTAATTTTTAGCACATTGTGTGAAGATTTAATTGTGCAACTCTCATTAAAGTTAATAGGGATTGTGTTGTTAAATCACGCCGTGCAGAACATTCCATATTCCCTTAAGTGCCCTTTTGTTGCTGGATTGAGAAGAGGCCTGCAGTGCCAGAGACATGCATATCTATTTCAGTGAGAATCTCTCTAACTGGCTTAATTTCATTTTCAGGTCTGAGTTCAAAGTCCTTGGATAACTGGTCTCATATGTGTAATCAAACTAAACCAGGCTTTTTGAGTTCAGGAGAAAAATTATTTAATTAAATGGCCAGATCTGGTATTTAGCCCAAGAGAAAGGGTACCTGTATCCACTTGCAAACATGGTCCCTTCATTTGTGCTAATAGTCATCTCTGGCAAACCTACTGAGTGAATTTCGAATGGCTAGAGCAGATTAACTATTTGGGTTAACATTTTCCAAGGCTGACTTCATTGTTTCCTCCTCTTTTTGCTAGAGTGTGACAGTGATCACAGGGGTTTTCAGGATGAGGGAGAGATGAGAATGTTGACTCCATGATCAGAAGGCTTGATTTATTATTTTATGATATATATATTACATTATAACTATACTAAAAAGTAAAAGAAAGAAAAGATTTCCTCAGAAGTTAGCTAAGCTAAGAATAGAATAGAAAAGAATGATAACAAAAGCAGCTGTCTCGGACTCTGTCTGAGATAGCTCCATCTTGATTGGCCATTAACTACAAACATTCAAGATGGGCCAATCAAAAATCCACCTGTTGCACTCCACAGCAGCAGACAACCATTGCTTACATTCTTTTTCTGGGGCCTCAGCTTCCCAAAAGGGAAAATTCTAAAAAGGATTTTTAGTGAAAAAGATGTCTGCGACACTAGAGCTTTTTTTTTGTATTTTTATTTACTTAATAGATTTCAACACAAACTTGGCCCTTAGAACACCATTTCATTCAATGAAGAATGAGATTAAATATTAGCTTTGATTATATCATCTTTGTAGGAAAATATGATGATGATTTTAAATTAATGCAAACTAATGCTAATCTCTTTCACTGTAGGAAAGAAAACTTTGAAGGAACCCACTTTGATATTTGTAGTTTTTATTTTAGCAACACTAAACATGACTTTCACCTATCAGTTAAGAATCACATGAAATTTAGTTAAACAGATAGACAAATTCAGCTGAGGCACCTTCACTTGCTTTGTGCTGAATATTTACTATAAGGTTTTACTGTAAAAAGGTGTTATAACCCTGAATAAAATCTTATGCCTAGAATAAAAATTAAATATATAACATCAGAAAAGTAATCATGGTTGTGACTGTACAGTTTTAGCTCAAAACTATTGAGGATACCATTTCCACCAGATCAACAAGATTGCTGAAACAGTAACCTGTTCTGGTTTTTGGTGGGTCCTCTGGTAATTTCTCATAAGCAATTCCAGCCTGAGCAGCTAAGGAACTCTTTTGAGACTGACACAAAGCATGAGGAACAAGTAGGAAAAATGCTCTACTTCATAGCAGAAAACAGGAATGTTAATTAGACCTCAAAGAAGTGGTCTGCAAGGGAACATTTGGACATATCCGGGACACAGGGACCTCATCTGAGCATGAGAATTCTGCCACAGGTATTTTGTTGTGTGCACATACTAATTAATAATATAAGGAAATTATAGGTAAGCCTTTGTTACATATAATTTTCCCTCTTTTTTTTTTTTTTTGTGTCAACTATATATCTCAAATATATCCCTGCTATTGAGATATCTCTGCTTGACTTGAGGCTGCTCTCTTTCCCAGCCCAAGATACCTCCCAAGTACAATGCTACCTTCAAAAGAGGGCAATTTGCCACCTCCCCTACTGCACCATAAAACATATGGAAGTGTACCATAAATGAGTCTCATAATTGCCAAAAAACAATTATAAAATAAGAAAAAATGCATTCTACATTGAGCCTAGAGGAATGAAAGCTAGGGATAGACATGATTGCTTGCATTGATTAGGTAATCTTGGAAAACTGCTCAAGATGCACATTTTCCCCAAGATTAAAGGACCTATTCAAAGGATCCATCTCCTGTAGGTTTGTTTTCTCCCATTTCCTTTTCACAGTCCCCACTATCACACTTGCTATATTCCTTCAATTTTCCCTCCTATCACATCTGATGGGGCTCCTTTTGCAATGACTACCTTCTCCTGCCGAGTCATCCCTTCTTTCCCCTCCCATTACCCACCTCTCCCAGTAGTACCTTGCAGTCCCCTGTACATGCTTTATATACCTTCTTGCTGGCATGTGGACAAAAAGCAGCATCTGAGGTTTAATGAAGACATGCTGACAGGCTTCTACCAATCACAGTGAAAAGGCGGCAAGCTTCCTCTGTCCTGCTGTGGCTTCCTCTCACCTCTGCAAGCTGTTTACCTTTTTACAAGACTCATAGGTGTCTGCTGTCTCTGAGACACTCCCCTGCCCACCGTCATACTTTCTTGAAAGACTCCAGCAAATCAAAACATAAACCCCAGTTCCACAATCTCCATCTCTCTGGAAAACATCTTTAAGAGAAAAAACAAATTATAATGTTACAACAACTTTTGGAAATAAAATAATCAAGAATGTATTTTAGATGGGGAACTACAAGAGTGTGAAATTTTTCAGGTTGTGATTTGAAAGCAGTCTTCTGACACAGTATAAGAAATATGTTTTTAAGGTATAGCTGATAACATTTCTAGATAGCAAGCTTTGCACATAATGCAGGCAGAAGATAGACTGATATCTCAGGATATTCCTTCCAGTTTCATAATCTTATGCTATGTGCTCTGTGATTTAACATGTTTTTAAGCAGAGTCATGCAACACAACTAAAATGCAGCTGAAGCAAAGGATTATTCTCTCACAAAATTAAATAACAAAATAGTAATTACCAGGAGCAGATGTACTCAAAACTGATAAACCCATGGATCCAGACCTTTAGCTGGGGATGAGGTAGAAACTCAGCACTTCTTACTAGGAAGACGAAGATCCAGTGGAACATCCTTTTCAAAAATATTTTGTAGTATTGTGTGAAACTTTAATTTTCCCTTGAATCAGACTAGTTTTCAGCTTTGTTGCACCCTGTAAGTGGTAGAGGCATCAGCTGCCACTAACTTCCAACTGCTATTAAAGCCCCAACTGAGTTCAGATATGTACCTTTACTCTTCTTTAATTGCATTGGGCTCATACACCTGTCCTGGAGTCAGAGGAGAGATGAAACAGGAAATAGCCAGAAGAAATCAAAATGATTGAAGGGAAAGTCATAAAAATGACATATTCAAGTGTGCTTGGATATCTTAATAGCAAGCAGCTGAAATTAATTTCAATACTATCTAAGATTTCCTCTGCCAGAATTCTCTGTGCCAGAATTCTCTGTGCCAGAATTAATGGGTTTCTCTAGTTTTCACATTCCCTTATATTGCACCCAGGATGACTTTTAAGATATCTGTTATCTGTAAGACATCCAATACTGTTTTTATTTTTTAATTTAAAAAACAATCTCCTGTGCACTTTTGTATATTTGTGTGCCCCCGATTAAAGACTTGAACAACTCTGGAAAGGAAATCACTCATAAAGCTTTCTACAAGCCATTTAATCAGCTTTTCTGTAGTTTATGATGTATGCAAAATCAATTAAAACAGTCTCTGATTCATGACTCATTGTTGTCCTCTGTTGTAAATCAACCATTGCAAAGTTTATATCTTGCTTCTCATCTTATTTAAATTCAAGGTCCAGCTGGGGGGAATAGCAAACATTTGGCTGAGGTTTGTGCTTTCCCCAGTTTTCAAGATCTGTAGAATAGTATGTGCTCACTATTGAAATGGAAATATCAGTGAAACCTCAAGATTGCTGAAAAAACCTTAGCATAACTCCAGGCATTTTTCCTTCTGAAAAGGAAAAAGGGCATTATTCCTTGTGAACACTTTGCATGTTAAATAAACAGGTTTTGTTCATTTTTCTTTTTGTCCGCTGATATAAATGAGTGCCCCATCATTGTGCTTCTGAAGGCAAGAGAACAGGTACTGAAGTGCTGGGGCTAGTCTTTGACTGAGATGAAGAACTGAGATCAAAAGCTACTTACAGGGTTTAAAATTACCATATTGTAACTGAGAAGAGAGGAGTTGTAGTTCACAAAACCTAGTTTATTTAGGTCAAGTACCAACACAAATTCAGGCTGAGGATCATGAAATCATGGCATCACCAAACTGCTGTGGTACACAACAAGTGACTGATGCCCATGCTCTCCTGGCTTTGTTGTTCATCAGATCCAAGCTGCTTGGACCAAATTATCTGAGATTAGACTTTTTCCAATCATGGAATAAATTTACATACAGACTCTGTGGCATTATTGTGAGACAAAGAAGAGTTTACAGTCAACATTAGTATCCTTCATTCATGTAAAAGCAAACCATCTTTACAAACTGTCTTGTTTGCTTTTCCCTGTGCCCTTCTCCTTTATGTTGCTATATATTTTTCTTCAGCTATATTTCAGTATCTCATGAATTAATTCATTTGGATCTCATGCCTGCTCATTGTACTCATGTCTGAGATATGAAATTCAACACTTGGAAGCTAAACCACAAAATTTAACATTCAATTGCAGTGTTCATTTTGTCCCTCACTTTGGTGGGATTTTAAAAAACTGTATCTTGGTTGAACACTTGTAAAAATCTCTCATGCAACCTAATTTTCATATCAAAATATAAATAAGAATAAATAGAAACCCCCAGGAGGGAGCAAGCAAGCACAGAGCATTCTTAAGCTTTCTGAGCTTTCAAGTGGGACAGGATTAGACCTACATTTTTCTCTTCTAAGCTTTTCTAACTTCAAAAAGGTGCCAATTGAGATACTTACAGCCTTCTATCACTATGAATATTTTTTCTGACAATGCAGGATAATTAGTCTATAAAGACAAATAAACTAGCAGAAGTATTTGCAAAGGAATTTTATTTGCTAAGAACATTACGCTATGGAAAAACTGGGCTACCATATCAAGAAATACATCTGAAAATGCAGAATTCAGAGGTATGTCATATGAACAGAGAGCAGACTTGTGGGTTTTATCCCATTGTCCCTGCTGTTAGATTAAATAAAGTCTCAGACTGTATGAGCAAATGTTTAGTTTATGCTTTCTGAATTCTCCAAATGAAATCTGCTTCTCTTGTCTCAACATTTCCAAAATCCCCACTGGAACTGGCATTTATTTGGCAACATATGGTTATCTGAAAAGAAAAAAAGATTCAGGAGAGGAGGAAAGCAAGGGAATTTCACAAGGAATTCATGGGGAGATAAGGGAATACAGGCCAGTAAGCACCAAAATTTACACATATCATTATTGTCCTGGGGTGACTTTATGATGCTGAATTGTATCCCCATTAATCTGTTTAGTCCAGAAACAAGTTCTGCACTTTAAAAACTTGATCTGAGAGTGCAGTGGGGGAGGAGGAAAGGCAGTGGATTTTTTTTGTGGCTGTATCCAAAAACATAGCAGTAAAACCTTTGTCTATCTCTGGGTGTGTGCTGTCTGCAGCACAGACAGTGAGAGACAGGGAGTTTTTTCCTTTGCTTTTTCTCTAGTTTTCTTCATTAACTATGGTGAGGAAAGTTTTCCCAAGACTGCTTTTTTTTCTGGAACTGTTCAAGCCTGCTCTGGACTGAAAAAACAGAAAAAAAAGGGAGCTCACACCTGTGGCCCACTGGGGCCCAGACACGGCATTTTCCAGTGCAGACGGGACTGATAAGAGATGGAGTGAGTCGAGCTACACCCCAAGAAATGGACTCTCTGAATTTGCCATCTCTTCAGAACAGTGAGAGGTTCCATTGTTTAATATTATTCATTTTCTCATATTTGTGACTACTTTGCTTGTTAAATAAACAGTTTTTGTCCGTGTTTCTTGAAGAAGGTTTACCTCCTAAACTGGCTGGGGGAGAGATCTCTTGAATTTGCTTTCTAAAAGAGACCACTTCAGAAATTTCCTCCAAAAATTTGAACTAAACCAGGACAATTATGCAATTAGAGAATATATCCTATTACAAGAAAAATTACAAAACACTGCACAGACATACTGGCTTATTACAATGCTCAAGCACTGACTTCCAAAATTTTAATGACTTTTTTTATTTTAAAATATTTTAAACCAGATTTTAAAATAATTTACTCACATATGTACAAACATGGCTGTGTGTATCGCCAAACATACCAAACACTTCTTAAAATACCATTTTGGTTGCACAGCCAAACATTGAAGACTTCTGAGAGACATTAAATATGGCTCCAGGCAGCATGCTTTGCCCTCACGTGCAACCACACTGCACCACAGCTAAATCACAGCAGTTTCTAGGGATAAAGTTCTGCCATGTAAATGAAATTCCTGTGAAGATCTTTCCAGCCATAAGACTTAAGAGCCTTTTTAATTAATTTGGTACAGAAGGAGAAATATGACAGTGCTAGTAATGCTGGAATTATTTCTGGAACCAGTTGCAGTAGAAGTATTATGGGTGCCTTGGAATGTTTGTCATCAATTAGCATCAATAATCAAGTGTTTTATTAACCGGGTTATTACCTAAGACATTGCTTCCTTCCAATTTCACAACTTAGTAATAAGCTAGGGAGATCTTTGAACCATGACATTTAATTTAAAATAATTTTTGTCTTGCTGACAATGTTTTGCTATGCTATGCAAATGCATGACTCTGGCAAAATATTTATAGTAGTTTCTCATTTTGCTTTCAAAAGATGACAGAATGAATTCTAGCTTGAACCCAATGATTCCCTAGAAAAGGACCATACAGAGGCTGAGGTTATAAAAAAAATCACAGCCATTTTCCTCTCGCTTTTGGAAACTGAAAGGAAACATATTTATGAAACTGTAAAATTTAATTAATAGTTTTAAATCACTCAGAATTAGATGGCACCTCTATGGTTCACAAAGATATGGGCTCATCTCATGAAAAGCAAACTGGGAGAGGCACCACAAATTTTGTGTCTTCCCTATCTGTATTCCTATGGTGTGTACAAACTCAGTCACTCCAGGGGAGGGACATTCCAGACTTGGCAGTAGACAGAAGTAGTAGCCCAAAGTCTTACCCAGTGCAGTGGAAGGCCTGGCTTTTGTGGGGCACAGACCTTTGGGGAACAAGTTCAAATGAAGAACTTGCCTATTAATCCCATCTGAGAGCACCTTGCAGTGGTGCCTTGCAGATTCAGTTAGAGGAAACCTGCATTCAGGTGCTTCACCTCGTCACTGAGATCCCCATCCTCCACGTTAAAAAGCAGCCTTGTGTAACAATACTCCCCCTTTGAAGGACAGAGCAAGGGACCAAATGCTGCTCATTGCAATGCTCTTTAAATCCTATCACTGTGAGCATGCTGAGACATGGATTTTCCCCACGTACATTTACCTGTTTCTAAAATCTTTTTCAAGAAAATACTCATCCCATACTCATCTTGGTCCTACAAAGTGTATCTTTTCAAGTTCAAGGTCATTACCATTTCTGAAATCATAGCATTGCTTCTGAAAACAAAACTGGTTATAGACTCAGACTCCAAGTTGCTTTTTTTTGCCTTGTTGATTCAGCCATTACACAGGCAATAACCCTAGTTCATTACAAGCCTGATCATTATTAGTACAAAGCTTTCTTATTCAGGCTCTGCATGGGCTTCAGGCTCTTCAGAAAGGACTTTGTGATAGTTGCTACTTCTTAGATGGAGTGGTTTCCCTTTCCTTTTGTGAAGCACTTCACACAACCAGTCTTCAAGCAGCTCTTCATACCATTTGAAGGATTTTGGCATTTCTGAATCTAATGGCCAAGTATGCACACAACTCAGTCCTGGGGCAGTTTCTTGCAGGCATTCTGGACTTGGTTTCTGTCATATAGTATGTCCCCAGGACCTCTTAAAAATGCTTAATAAATCTCTGTCTGCAAAGCCTGAAGAGATTTTATCCCACTGTATGTTAGATCTTACCTAATCATGCCAGTGGTGGCCATATGCTGCGAAGGGAGCACATTCAGAGAGATATCCCATTCCAGGACTGGTGATAGACATCCGTCTCCTGGACATCTCTGATTTTCAATACATCCAAGAGAAATCCCCCTTTACTTCTGAAACTGAAGTTGTTTTCCATGTCTATTGTCAAATGTGCTTCATACTTCTGTTTCACATGGATAGATAGCCTCCCTGATTTCCCAAGGAGGCCAGCTACAGCATTAATGTGCTGGAAAAACCTGATGTCTGTGAAGCATGTACCAGTCATTTCTCCTGTGCCTTATTGGCTAGCAATTGAAGAAGTAGTGGCCAGAACTATCCCAACACCTCACACGGAAAACTAAGGAAGTAAAATAACCTTTCCAATTTGCTGGGAAGCAGTTCATCTTTAGGAGTGTTGTATGCAAGATCAAATTCCACTATTAGTACATAACTGTTTGAGATTTAGAACATGGTGTTCTATCACCAGCTGAGCCTTTTTAGGCAGAAGGCAAAAGATAAGAGTTGCTCTCCTATACCAGGCTAAAACCAGCTGAGATCCTCTCCATCTCCCAAGCTAACCAGAAAAAGACACTCCCATGTGATCTGTCTGGGATATTTTCTTTCTGATATGGCAAATACAAAAACACCCCTGGTCATATGGAATAAGGATGCATCTATAGTGTGAACAGCAGTGTGAACAATATTTTGTCCTTGGTTTGGAAGGACAGGAGTCTGGTAAGGAAAGCAGGAGCCTCCCCTGAAATGGAGAATGTAAACCCTCCCCACCCCTCCAAATTGTTATAAATTTTAAATTAAGGAGCTCTCAGGCAAAAAATATGGGAGCAGGAAATAACAGTTCTTTAATAGGGAAGTAAAATAAAAGGATAAAATAAACAATGCAGTACACTAGAACAACACTGACAGAGTCAGAATCCAACCTGACACCCTGTGGGTCAGGCTGTTGGTAGCAGTCCAATTGGAAATGTGGCTGCAGCCGTCCTGAAGTGTCAGGGGTGGTTCTGTTGGAGCAAGGGGGGTCTGTAGAGAAGGATGTATTCTTCCTCTGAAGATCCCGTGGAAGAAGAGGCAGCTGCGGTTCCTCTGGGGAATCCAGTGGAGAAAGCCCTGCCGGTGTCTCAAAAACCTCTGGATTATATCTGGGTAGCAATGCTTGGCTCCTCCCCCTGGGCGGAGCATCTCACAATGAGATGTTATAGTTCTTATCAGTCATGCAGTGACATTCAATAATCTGCTATCAGCAGAGGTCCCCTCCCAAGGGAGGAGTGATTGTGGTCACTCAAAGAGAGAGATAAAGCAAACTGCCCACTTGACAAAAGATAATCTGCCATGCAGATGGTAATAGAAAACATCTTGCCTTGCAATCTGGAACAATTTCTAAAAAATTCCCATTTAGTTACCTATATAAAACCACTTTTAAAAAAATACCACTGCATTTCTTTCTGAAAACCTTTTCTTATTATATTTTGCTTATGATCGGTTTTTTTTTTCCTTAATACTATGGAATTAGGTCACTAATTTCTGCCAAAATTTTTTTATATTTAAAAAAAAATTCATTACAATGTTTACAAAAAAAAAATCTTCATTATATATTCTAGATAGTAATTTGTTTAATTTTCATGTCAAACTGTGTATTAATACGCAAAAAAGAAAGAGACATTTTATCAACTCATGCTAAAAAATTATTAAAGATTAATTATTCCTTTTTAAAAGTCTTCTTTTTCTTAGTTTATTTGCTTTATACTATACAACAGCACCTGCTGTTTTGTTTTTGTGAACTAAAATAATATTTCCTCCTTTTATTCTATCCTCTGAAACAATTTGATATAACATATATTTAAAAATTCAGCAATTAACTTTGTATTTTCTCAATTGAGATGCTTTGCATGTGTTTTTGACTGAGCTCAAACTCTGACTTTTTCAAAGAGAATTGAAATCCTTAGTGAGAAGATTTTTTAAATCAAATTACAGTTCACAATTTAGAAGTTGGGGAGGTTGTTTGTTTTTCAAAAACTAGACAAAATTTCATCACTATTCTTACATTTTGCATATATGACTGATCCCAGAGTGTTCATTCCTAAATAAGAGAGGTACTTAGTGATTTTAGTACATGTCTGATTTGTGTCTTGTCAACAACAGCTGCCTAGATAACACAGGGAAGTCTCTGCCTTTCAGCTGAGTAACAGACAAGAAGAAAGGCTGAGATAAAGCCACCTGACAAACTTTGTTTGCTGTCACTGTTTTAGTCTAGGGGTGCAAACTTGATTTGTGACAGCTGCCTGACATCTAGCATTCACTAGCAAAATTTATTTTGACTTTCAAAGCACCTTGGACTCTCCAGTGCACCAATGTTTGTATATCCTTTATACAGGCTCCAGGACAGAGATTGCCTCTTCTTATAGAACACAGCACTGTGATTTGCACTTTACTGCCTACTTGAAGAACTGGAAGCACTGTCTGTCATTCAGGAAGACAACAGAAATGCTAGTCACGATTGACTATATTTGTAATGTCGTAGTTACCCATTATGTCCTTGGTTTATATCTCCAGTTATTCTCAGTTTGCACTACTCTGACTGCAAAGAGCCTCATTAGCCATATACATTCTCCTTTCCAAACCTTACTGAGCTCACATATTGTGGCAATCAATTCAAGAGGCTAATTTCACGTTATCATTAAAGATATCCTGCAATTAGTCTTACACTTCTTGCCTTTATTTTTTTTACTAGATGCCATTTTATTCTTTCGCTGTAAGAGTTGGCAAACATACTTTTCTCATCTACTTCCTCTTTTGCATTTATTATGTTCAGTAACAGTAATTAATCTCCTCTGCAAGGCAAACAAATCTAATCCTCTCAGTTTCCCAGAGGAGTGCTTTCTGTATCTTTGATTATTTCTTGTCACTTAACTGCACACAGTATTTTATTTGCATTTGGTAAATAACTTGGTTGAGCTATCACATTCATCTCCATGCAGTCCGTCTCAAGGGGTAGCATAGCACTGGTTTTTGTATTCTTCTTTTGTCCTACTATGTCCTCATTAGCTGTATTTTCTTCTCAAGTTTTCTTTTCTGAGAGGTCAAAGTTTAGCTTCAAAACCAAACCAATAACCAATTATCAGTAATGCAGATTGTTCTTTCAAGTTTTCTGACCCAGTCTTTTCTTTTTAGATTTGTTCTGAAGATTTATATTTATGCATTTCCTGCCTGTGAAAGTTATTCAATAATTATATCTATGGTTATTCAATTTCTCTATCACCCACCTTACACGGAATATCTGAAGTGAAGATAAAACCTCGAAGGGAGTTGCAGTACCCCACTGCCAAGTCTGTCACTAGTCACATGCTGTCTTATGAAGCTCCAGACTTCTGCATGAACGCTTCACATACTCCTGTGGACCCAAACCACTTGTGATCTCTCTGGTGCCACACTTGATGAATCTCAGTCTTCTCAGTTCAGCCTCACAATTGTTTCCATGACCTATTCTGGCTTCTCAGCTACTGAAGGATAGTTCCTTAAAAACTTGTAGAAAGCACTAAGGAAACTGGAGTTTTATCTCCATCTCAATTTGCAAATGATGAGTTTAAAAGCCATCTTGAAAGTTCTGCATTTACCAGCACAAATTCTGTGTCAATACCAGGGAAAGTTAGTCTCAGCTTGGGAAGCTAGCACAATAAACCCATCCGTCCTTTAATTCTATTAATGTCTTATTAACACCCCTTGTAGGCAAATGAATCAAGTACTGACAATTACAACATTTACTGATTTATGTGTCCCAAAAGGTATTTAAAAATAGGCAAATTGAAATCCCCCTCCATCCTCTTTTCTAGCAGCCCACTGCTCCTAAATAGGCTTATGAGCTTAAATTTTTACGCTCCCACAAACATGACACAAAGGTCCAGACAACATAAACAGCCATCAACTCTCCCTTCCTCACATAATACCCTCACCCATTCTCTAATGTGCCAAAAAAAAAACCCACAGAAAAAGAACTTCTTGTTGCTGTAGAAATTGGCAGATGGTTTGCTGTGGTCCGCGAGTCTGCAACCAGGAGAAAGAGTACAAAATTTCTGAACTTGCAAAAGAGTACAAATTCTGGGATTCATGTACTGTGTTATGGGAATGACGTCTACTGTTTGCCTTCCCATATTACACACATATCATCAGAAGTTAATCCTCCTAACTGCAGTCATTACTGTAACTCATTTGGACAGGCTTTCCATTTTGCGTGGTTTGAGTCTGGAGCACTGTGTATTTTATAAATTGAGTGGTTTTAGTTTTTTTTCGCACCAAGATTTATGTATAATGGACATTTATTTAAAAGCACTGCATTTAATTTATTCCTTTCTACTGTAAGCAAAACAACAGATACTTTGGAAAACTTCATCTTTTCACTAGATAACAATCTATGGTTCCTGGATAGAGGCTGTAAAAATATTGACTTACTGCTTTGAGCCAATATTTGCAATAATTTAACTTCTGGCTTAACTCTTCTGTACCATTAGGTCTCACAGTTGGTGTAATACCTAGGTATTTTTGTTATAATCCCTTACTTCTATGCATCACATACTGTATCTTCAACAGTTATTTATATTTCTGGATGTTGTTCATTCTAATGATTTCAATACAAGGAGATTGTAATAAAAGCATATTTTCATTTTGAATAAGCAGAGAGCTTTTGCCAGAGTAAAGGGTAAGTAAAATATTACCACTTCTCAGTTGTATATCAGTATTTAAATCACATATCAGTATTGAAGTTCATGATCATGAGCTGGCTATAAACATCAGTGGATACAACCCAAGTGCCTTGCCAGTCCAAAAATACGGTGCTTCCAAATTTAATTGAGTCATAGGATCATAGAATATGCTGAGTTGGGAGGCACCCATCCAGATAAGTCCAATTCCTGGTCCTGTGCAGAACACCCCGAGTCACGCCAGGTGCCTGAGAGCACTGTCCAAATGCTTCAGTTCTGTCAGTCTTGGTGCTGTAACCACTTCCCCAGGTAGCTTGTCCCAGTGCTCAACCACCCTCTGGGTGAAAAACTTTTTCCTGATATCCAATTTAAACCTTCTCCATCTCATTTTCATGCCATTTCTTTGAGTGTTGTGATGGATCACCTGCCCCTTCACTTCCCACTTCCTTTGAGTCCTGACCCTGGACTACCAGCACTAGCCAAAATTCAGACTAAGAGAATGAACTTGCAAGTGTGACATCAGCTGACCCAAGCTGGATGTCAGGCACCCACAAAAGCCATTCACTCAGTCCCCTCTGCAACTGGAGAGAGGAGAGAAAATTTAACAGAGAGTTCACTGGCTGAGATAAGCGCCAGGAGAGATTGCTGACCAAATACTATCAAGGACAAAACAGGATCAACTTCAAGATATGAAGTGCATTTACTACTAACAAAATCAGAGCAGGACAATGTCTCCCATGGGTAACAGTTTCCATGAGCTTCTCCAGTGTAAATCCATCTCATGAGCACAGCTGCCTGTGAACGGCTGCAGTGTAAGTCTGTCCCACAGGCAACTGTCTTCCCCAAACCGCTGTAACATGGATCACTCTTCCATGAGCCCTTCAAGGATAGGCTGCTCCAGCATGGGGGTCTCCCTCCACAGATCTCCCACAGCTTGACAGCCTCCTCTCAGGCATTCCCTGGCTCTGGCATGGGACTGCTCCACAGGCTGCAGGTGGATCTCTGCAGATGGAGCTGTGCTCCAGGGGCTGCAGGAGCACAGCTCCTTTGCCATGGTCTGCACCATGGACTGCAGGGGAACCTCAGCTCTGGTGCCTTGAGCTCCTCCTGTTCCCCTTTCTCCACAGACCTTGGTGTCTGCAGAGTTGTTCTACTCCCATGTCTTCACTCTGCTCTTCTTTGGCTGGAATTAAAGCTACACCACAACTTTTATTCTGATTTCTTTTTGAATGTGTTATCACAGAGGTGTACCAGCATTTCTAATTGGCCCAACCTTGGCCATTGGCACATCCATCTCTGGAGCCATAAGGGACTGTTGGCTCTGGTGGAAGCTTCCAGCAGCTTCTCACAGAAGCCACATCTGTGGCTTCACTGCTACCAATACCAGGTCATGCAAAACCAATACAAGGTTCCATCTCACAAACCATCTCCTCAGTCTCCAGTAGCCTGTTTCCTTCCAGGGAAACTGGGGAAGAGTGATCTTGTTCTTACCTTCTTCATGCTTTGCTAGACAACAACCAAGTACAGAAAAAAATCTCAGTGTAAACCTAACACTTTGAACTTTGCTTGTGTAATCCAACTTTGTCTTTGGAACTGTTAGCAGAAAGGCATCAGCATCCTGAACCCTAAGACAGCCACCTTCTGAGACCTCTGCCAGCTCTTTGCTGAGCTCTCCACTTGGCATTGCCAAAGGCTCTTACAGCATCTCATCTTTATGTCTCAGCATGCGCAGTTCTTAGAAGTCACTGGGTAAATCAAGTTTGTCAGTCTAGACTGTGGGGTTTTTGCAGATGAAAACTAAACCTGGCTTTGTATCGGAAAAGGCATGTGGATATTGTCTTCTTTCTTTACAAATATCTGGAAAGTTTATCTCTTAGCAAACTCAGCAGTAAATATTTTGTTGTACTGTTTTTTCTTGCAGCTGAGACCTTTTAAACAACTCTATGCAATTTATAGGCCTTTGTATTAAAGCTTTCTTTGCTCAGCTTCTGGTCTTATGCTGAGAATAATTTAGAATCAATTGTCCTTATTAGTGGTGTTTTGTACAAGTTCAGATTCTGCTGCTGTGAATATTTAGTAATTTCAAGAGTATTTCAGGTTTTCCAAACACCTTCTAAATATTCAGCTTTGCATTTTGCTTGTATATACAGAGAAAACATTCAAATCCATGTTCCCACTCCCTTGCACTTGTTCCTAATATATAGATACAAGTTATAACTGTTACTTCATCTTTTTTCATCCAAAAAAACTGTCATGTCAGTAAATGGCTGCTCTGGCAGCTGAATATTTGGCCTTTTCCTGTGTGTTTCTTGATCACACAGGATAAAAGTGGAATTAAAAATCTTCCTCACTCTGCAGATGCAGCAAGGTTAGAGCAGCGCTCTGTCTTGGGGCTCTAATACTCTGCTTCTTGCTTGTGCCCACACAGGCACTGCAGCTTTATGCTTGTCCATGCATTAGTACTATACATCACCATGAAACTTCTCTTAAAAGATTACATTAGTTTACAGGAGGTATCACTTTCACATGCCTTCCCAGATTCTCCATTCAAAAGTGTTTATTAGTACCATCTTGACCCAGAAAATAGTTTTTTGTGAATGCTTTGTGGTTACATCTTGCTTATTTGTACTGAATTTTAAAGTCAGAGGAGGGATGTAGCAAAATATAAGGGGAAGGAAATGTTTAATTCCTGTCATATAACCAGCATATTTCTGTCCATCAATCAAAAGTTAATTTATTTACTTCCTTTATGCTACATAACTTCAATTGTTTCTTTCCTCTGCCCTTGCTTCTTTTAATTCTTACAACAGCTGCCAGTTAAATGAATGTCTTCCCGCAGGTTGAAGACACAATTCATGTTGTGCATAGATAATATTAAGCATCCAATACTGCAAAATTACACACTCCATTTAAAAATAGTTGAGAGGAGGAGGAGGGGGTGGAAGAACAAATTATTAGCAGCCTAGTTTGTCTGTCACACTGCTGATAAAATCTGGAGAGAAAATAGGAGAAGAGTTGTTGGGAAAGCAGTGGGATCTTTTGCTGTAGGAGGCTTCCCTGTGATTACTGCTCATGACAGAGATTTTGCCCTTCCTGTCAAAAACCAGTTTGGTAACCACTTGCATACACCATGTTCAACCTGGAAGAATGGCTAGTATGAAATATTCAGTAGGTGTGCACTTCAAAAGCTTATGCTAGCTACATTTGCTATGTTATGTTAGTTCACCTGGAAGTACATAATACCTTTAAAGCACAAATTGGCTCTCAAAGGCTACTCATCTGTTTTCCTCTGTTTTATGGAGGGACAAGAATGGTGCCTGCAGCTGAGGATGAAAGCCATTCTACCAAATGCTGTCTTTGTTTTCAAGCCCTCCTTCATCATGTCCAAGCCAATGTCTATTAGGCTCCAAGACTTCTTTCATTATTTATCTTTAGAATCTGAATTTGTAGCCAGTTCTTTCAAGGTTGGGAGTAAGTTTGAAGGTCTCCATTAAAACTGCACTAAAAAGGGAAAATCAGGATACCACTATCAAAACACAAAGTATCAAATCATATTCAGCTGCAGATCCAGATTCAGCCCAGTTGCAAAAGTCAAATTCAGGAGTTTGGGGTTATTGCTAGTGGTAAGTGAAAACACCAGTACTCCTTTTTCTGTTAGTGAAGCTAGCCTTCCTTCTGCAGTCTGCCTAAAAATATCCTGGAGGAGCATCCTCACTGACAGATGGGCTTCGTCAATTGATCTTAAAAACCCTGAAATTTGTTGATGAAGACTGAATAGTCGCTGGATTGCACCTCTGCAAAGTTGCAGCACCTGAAGAGTCACCTTTATCTTAAGAAGCAAATGAAGCTTCTTTTCATCAGTATAACAACCTTGTTTTCCCTTTGGGTGTCATGGATTCAGTAGTTTCTCTGTTTAAATAATACACTTGCCTAAAATGATGTAAAAAAAGGCTTTAGAAAGCTACATGAATATGATGTGATGAGGCAAACCACTGTGCCTCTGGTACAGGCCATCACAGCTGTCCAATCTGTGGCAGCTTGCTGGTGACTTGAATGGTCCATTAAATTTCATGGTCTGATTCTTCTCTCCCCATGAAGTCTTGCAAAATGAGCTTTTGAGGAAACCAAGTAGCTAATACTTGCTTATCTAAAGCTGCAATCAGGCAGTCATATAACACAGATAGTTCTTCACTCCTTCACTGACCTCAGCAGAGCTGGCTCAGGACCATAGGGTAGAGGGCTGGAGCCAACAAGGTTTAGCTGATCTGACCTAACACCTCATCTCCACCTCTACCTAGCCACTGCTGGCTGCTGAGAGAAGGTGTAGGAGCCAACTGCTGTCCTGACAGCTAGAGAAGCAAGAAACTCCAGTCATTGAGGCACTCTCCTCTGACTGTCCCCTTTCCTCATGGCCATGCGCTTGGGTAGTGCTCCTGCTTCCTCTCCTTTCCCAGAAAAGAGTCCCAAGATGAGAGGGGGCTAATGTGTGGCAAGTGGTGTGGCTCCTCTCAGGGGCTAAACACATGCGAGCAGAAGAAGGAAGTGTGGACAAAAGATTTCTGGCATGTGTCTTCCCAATTCACTACCTCATGTAAGGAAGCCCTGCTTTCCTGGAGATGGCCAAGTATCTGTCTGCCCATTGGAAGTGATGAATGAATACCTTGGTTTGGTATGATTTGTTTGCATCTACAGATTGCAAGCATGGCTTTTACCCATTAAATTATCTTCATCTCCACACACAAGTTCTCTCACTTTTGCTTTTTGATTATTTCCCTCATCACACTGGGGTGAGTGAACATCTCTGGAGGACTTTGTTGTCAAATGGGGTTGAACCATGACAAATCTGAAAATTTACTTATCTCTGCCAGCCTTCCTTACTCATTTTTGCCTTCTGATACTCCTGAACACTCTTTCCAATCCTACCTTTAAACACTTTTCCCACTCAAATCCCTTCTGCTGTCATTCACTGCAAACTGAGTTCTGCCATTGAGCCAACCCTGATTTTTTCTTCACCTGTATTAACTGTGCATATATATATTCCTGGGTGTTTGAAAGATTATGGTATGTGAGTTTATTAAAACTGCTCTTCTGGCAATAATTTCTGCAGGAGTAACAGACACAAATCCTCAAATACAAAACAGTATTTTCCTAAATACAGCAATTATAAGGTGTTTACCCGTTGTCCTGGTTACAGGAGTAGGGTGCCAGTTTAGGACTATGTGGGCATAACCACAGTGTGTATTCTATGCCCCTCTACTTCTTTTCTAATGAACTGCTAATGATGGAGTTGCCCTGTGCACACCAGACATCTCCGGCTACAGGCTTAAATGAGATAAGTAAAAAGAGGCAACCCTGTAAGGCACAGTAGTGTTTCTTTTTCTTCACACCTATGACTCAGCTGTGATAACTCCCTGTGGGGAAGCACCAGCACAGTTACACCTATTCTGAGGGGTCATCTCTGCTGTTGGGCCATAATGGACTCAATGACACCAGCAGAATAGGCAGGTGCAAGGACTTGGACCATCAAGGATTTCCAATATCCTGTGACTCACAGTATTGCATCATTCCATTGTGAAACTCTCTGCCCTGGGGAAGGTACTGAGCATTCCCACTTGTACCTGAGCTATAAATCTGTGGATTTATAGGACAACAACACCACAACAAGTTGATGGATGCAGAGGAGGACCAGAAGTTCCACTGCTTTTGACAAGACTGTGACCATCGCTTCACCAGGACTGCAACCAATCCTTGATAGGACTGCTGACCATCAACAGTGCGCCAGTTGTACTCTGACTTTGTGGTTTTAAGCCAGTTCTCTGTGTATCATTGTATTTATTGTAATCTTTCTATTCAATTGTATCTCTGACCTGGAATCTCTCTAAAGGTAAATGAACGGGGTTCATTTCTCCTGCCAGTTTACTTCCAAACCAGTACACTAGCTCTCCTCCAACCCTCTCAACAACCAGGCTCTGGTTCTCAAACCATTTTTTACTGACATCAATTAAATTGTTTCTATACGCTGGTGTTATGTCTTAATAAAGTGTTTCATATTCTGAACAACTGACAACTGAAATGCTGTAAAAACCTACACTTTAAAGCTAGAAGAATTCATCCGTAACATGCACAATTCTTAACTGTGCCAAGCTGAAGCCAAGTTTGAGCTGAAAGTGTTTGGAAATATCCCCAAGTGATATTTCTCTCATCACATTTTCCAAGTAAATTTATCTTTCATTTCTGTTGTGGTTGCTGCTGCTCAGTTTTATTTATAAATCTTTGAAAATAGGAATTTATAATGAACACACAGTCAGTTTCTTAAATTAAAGCACTGAGGCACTAACAAGTAAGCACCACTATAATCAAGCTAATTAAAAGGCCACGTTAAGGATAGGAATCTGCATATGAAAAGGAACATAATTTTCCTGATGGTAGTTTTACTATCCTCTTGTATTTGCATGCACCCTGTAGAGTCTCAACATCATTTGAAGCTAAGCTACTTAAAGAAAAATCAGGTTTTTACCCCTTAATCTCTTTAAACTAAAGCAATATTTCTGGTTCCAACCAACAGGTTCTGTGTTTTTCAAAGTTCATTCTTTGAAGAATTGAAATACTTTAATTTATCCAGAGCAGCAGATGCATAGCACACTTGGGGACAAATGAGATGAGTGAGCTGTGTACTGAATTTTTAATGATATTTCCGTGGTAGAGACTTCAGAAAGTACTTTTGAAGACTACAATCTAACTCAGTAATGAGCAGTTTTCTTTATTTCAAAACTATGTAAAAAGATTACTATGGGTTTCCATATTCAGAAGCTACTGCAGGACATTTTGGTGTTAGCATTTTTTAATTTTTTTTCCATTGCCAGAAAGGTATAAAAGTGGGACAGGAAAGACACTAAGAAAAAACAACCTAAGTTGCACACAAAGCCTCCTGCAATACCCAATAAAAACCCTTTCTGTGACTAAGTTTTACTTATTTTGGTGAAAACTTTTTCAAGCAGAAAAGACTATTTAGGGTATCAAACATTTCAAGGAGCTCTTAAGTATGTGATGTAGATATAAAATCAGAGAGAGGACATTGAAGTCACTTGGAGCTTAGCTGTTAAGGAGTACGAGACTCATGCTTTAAGAAACATACTTCTTCACCTTTGGTTTTGCAATCTATCCTTACCATTCCAGTGCTAAACAAACACTAAAAACTGAAGAAGTCATTTCATAATCTTCAGTAAGAGTGCTGTGGACTTGCAAACTTACCATACATAGTGCCTGTCAATCATCACAATCTGTCTTAAATGTCCAGACAATGTCCTAGAGTTGGTAATGATCCTGTGACTCAAGAGAGTGCTTGCATTGTAGAGAACTGGTTAGTTAGCTGTGGTTTACTTTATAGTGTTTCTTTGACCACAGTTTTGCTGGTTGTCTTCAATAAGAAATCTGAACCAAAAATTTTCTGGAAGTTCACTATTACCTTATACATTGTGCATATCTGCAAGTATTTCCAAATGTGTTATTTCACTACTCAATAAAGACTTCCATGAGTAACTCAACACATCCTGTCATATCGCTGCATTTCTTTTGTGGTTTAAGTCCACTTTAGTTGATTTCCAGCAAAATCCTATATAGAAAACCTTTTGTTGACAACAGCTAACCAATGAAGTTTATAATATCCTTCCAGTCATTCAATTGTATTAAAGTGGTTTTTCTATATCAGGAAATGTTCCTAAAATGGAAATAAATAATTCATCAGGAAAATATCGTTCTGGCTTCCTGATACGGGAAAGAGGAAAATATTCGCTTATGTTTTCCAGACAATGATTTCATATGCATCTCCATTATCCTACAGCAACTTAAAGCTACCATAGAGCAAGCATAACATGTCATAAAGGAAAATGTGTGGGTCAGCCCCAAGCCTGTAGAGGTGCATTGGGTTATTCCTTCCCAGGTGCAGGACTCTGCACTTGCCTTTGTTGAGTTTCAGACAGTACTCCTCTGCCCAGCTCTCCAGCCTGTTGAGGTCCTTCTGAAGGGCTGCTCCAGGGTATAGGCCCCTGCTCCCAGCTTTGTGTCCTCACCAAGTAAGTTAAGCAATACTGGGCCTAGTACTGAACCTTGAGGGATGCTGTTAGTGACCAGCCTCCAACTAGACCATATGCCACTGATAACAAGCCTCTGGGATCTGTCATTCAGGCAGCTGTCAATCCATTCCACTGGCCACTCATCCACTCCATGCCTCCTGAGTTTGTCCATGAGGATGTTGTGACAGACAGTGTCCAAAGCCTTGCTGAAGTTGAGGCAGATGATACCCACTGCTGTCCCCTCAGCCATCCAGGTAGCTCTTTCATTGTAGAAGGCAATCAGGTTGGCCAAACACCTGGCTACCTTTAGTAACCCATGCTGACTAGTCCTGATCTTCTTCTCTTCCATATGGACAGAGATGGCCTCCAGAATGAGGTACTCCATCACCTTCACAGGGATCAAGATGATGCTGACTGACCCATAGTTCCCTCGGTCCTATTTCTCACCCATTTTGTAAACTGGGGTGACATTTCCTTTCTTCCAGTCCTCAGCACCTCTCCTGATATTCATGACCTTTCCAAGGTGATCATGAGCAGGCTCGCTATGGTGTGAGCCAGCTCTCTCAGCACTGAAGGCTCAGCACACACCCTTACTGGACATAGCTGTGACCTATTAAGGGCAAAGAGTTTCCACTCTTTGGTAATTAGTACAGATGTAAGTGTACTAATCTCATCAGGGGTGAAATTGCCTGTAGCACTATCTCTATTCTCTTACAATCCATTCTCCCACAGGATTCCCCATAATCCTGTTGTGTTACATCTTTGGCTGCTTGTGCTTGATTGAGGTATTTCTCCTTAAGGCTCCTTTTGCTACTGGGGTGGTCACAATAGATCTCCCCTTCCCATACCTCATCTCTTTGAGCCTTGCTATGTCCCTATCCCACCTCAAATTTGGTTTAAAAGTCTCTCAACAAGGTCTAACTCCTCAACTAAGTTCCATTTTCCCCTTTGAGACAGGTGGACCCCATTTGTTGCCAGCAGGCTTGGTATTATATAGACTGATCAAAAAACCCCATATGACTGAGTGTATTTGCTATAAATAAGAGGTGTAATATTACTAACTTGCTATTACTATTTTAAAAGGAACATTATTATTGACATGATGGTGATGATCGTGATGATGAGGATGATTGATGATGATAATGATGATGACAATGATGATGATGTTACTCAGTGTGAAAATGTGGGAAATGTGGGATGAAATGTGGGAAATGGAAATGTGGGAAAAAAATGGACTGAACACCTCATCTTTCATATGATATACCTGAAAAAAGATCAGGGTATACTGATCTACACTACTTATATCATTAAGGAAGAAATTATGTAGGTGTGTGGAAAGAAAAGAAAAAAAACCTGGACACTTACCTTAGAAGAACTGGATTGTTCTAAAAAAAACACGTAGATTTCAATTAAGGAAATATTTGAGTACAAAATGTTTTGACTAAAATTTGGACTGGCTGCAGGTATCAATTATTCAAGCAAAATAAGTCCAGTAATTTCCTTTGACAGTTTGTTAGTGTTGCTGACATTAATGAACAGCAGGAAAAGTGAGGCTCATGAAAGTCCTGATAAATGTACTATAACCAGAACTTCAAAGCTGTTTCCAGAAATGTATGCTGCTTTTCCTGTCCTCACTGGATGGTATCTTCAAAGCAAATCCTATGACTACATTTGTATGCATCAGAAAGACGAAATTCTACCTTCTTCACTCACATAAAGAATCATATTGAGCAGTCACAGGCCGCGTGTAATTTTCAGTTGTGCTGTGTGAACTATGATAGCAGTAAAAATTCCCATGCTTGCAAATGAAACCACACAAAATCCACATGATATGAAGTCTTTCAAAGCATTTAGAATTCCTTCCAGTGTTTGACAAGGCTTGTCAATTATCATCCTGTATCAAATCTCTCTTCTGCAGAGAAAGACTAAGAACATTATAGTAGGTTTTGTGCTGAACATTATAGTAGGTTTTGTGCTGAAATCCTGTTTGTCTGCTCCTTTCAATCAAGCTATAAATCTGAGGATGATACAGAGGCTGAGTTGGCCTTATACACCAACTCATTTTTTACCAACACAGAGTAGCCCAGTGCCCACATGGTTTCCTTGCATTTGCCAGCAGCTTTTTAAATGATGGGGCATGGTCCTTCATAACTCTCTCTCACAATGAGTGAATGAGACACAGGACGAACTGTTGAAAGGATTTTAGTCAAGATGCTTCCACTGTACAACATTTATAATCAAGCCACTACCTTTTCCCATCGAATGTTGAGGGTTAGATAAGGTGGAGCTGTCTGAGACATAACCCTCTCATGAGGAAGGTGATGACAGCATGGCAAGGTAAGTCAGCAGTGTTCCAGTTGTTTGTTGCTTGACCTTACTGTTCTTGCATGTCACCAAGTACTGTTGATTGTATGTTTTGCCCATACTCAATGCATCATTGCATCCCTACTTTATTTTGTGTTTCCCACAGCTCATCAGTTTTATCTTCCATCTGTTCAGTGACCTGGGGTACAAAGCCTCAAACATTGCTGCAATGTCCATGCAGGGTGTTCAGTAACCATCTCCATCCCTTGGGCACGTAAGAGAGCTCATTCATGCAGGAACAAAAGCGTCCTCCTGCACTGGCTAGAGTGGATCTTTTACCACAGATTTTCTCCACCTTTTATGGTTGCATCTCCAGGCTTATGGGTTTGCTTTCTTTAGCACACACACAGTTTTCATGCCTCATGTCCCACCATTTCTCCTCTTGCTGCAGAATGACAGACCATCTGCAAAAATTATCTCAAAAGGCTCTTTTCTGTAGCTTTACCCCAGGAAAAGTGTTGCACAGTCTGGCATGCAATGCCAGCAATCTGGAAGCCTGATGTTAAAAGAGACAGTTATTGCAAAATGATCTGGTCAGCACTCTTGTAGACTAAAGCATCAAAGTGTGATGATTATTCTATAAAAATGCAGCAATGCTGTCAAAATAGAATAGCACAGAATTAATCTGTGCTTTTGTCTTTGTGAGATATGTGGATTGAAAAATTGGTATATATATTTCCTGAATCCTTTTTAAGAGCGCTGACTAACACAGTAGACTTCATCAAGGAATTACTTTTTCTTCAGTAATTTGGAAATTATTATTATATTAGGTGGGTTCTACAAAGAGTTTCAGTTTTATATTCATCCCAAATGCCTAAACCTGATATTGCCACTGTTATCCTGAAGAAAAAAAATTATTTTTTGCTCTTCCCAAAGCACTTGTTTTGGAGTGGAGAAAAGGAGAGAGACTGCACATGGAGGCAGTGACTGCTATAGGAAATGTATTTTTAGATGCCAGGATATAGTAATGTAGTTCTTTGAAATGGTATAGTGATAGGACATGTTGAGCATGAGAAAGCTAAGGGCAGATTATTTGGAGTGCACAGGCACATGCAGCTTGTATGCCTCTTAATATGTCTTCTTGCACCCTTCCTGCCTTTCCTAGTGAGGCAAAATCTGCTGCCTTCCAGGTGGGTGACTAATAGCTGCAACTATCTTGGCAAGAAGCAAAGGGCTCTCAGAGACTTTGTTTTGCGCTTCCTCATGGCACTCACACTGCTCGGACCTAGGAGAGCTCTGAGAAACGTACTATGAAAAATCCTTCACAGATCATTCATCAGCGCCCAGCTCACACCCTACAGCAATCTTACTTAGAAAGAATCATTAAATATGAGCTTCTATAATATTACTAATGAAGAAGTGTTGTCGGCCAAACATAGTTGAAAATGAAAAAAGCTTGCAAGAGCTGATGAGTGCTGGGTCTATGTAGCTGTTGGTCTACAGAAACTGCAATTCATGGTGCTCTGCCCTGAAAAGAAGCCTTACAGGGCTCATGGAAAGGCAACCCCTCTCATCAAATTTAGGAGTCTTCGACATTTCTGAAATTGGTACTTCCTTTTTCCAGCTTTATTTCACTTTCTTCGAATTTCTATGCCCTCAAAACTTTTGCATTTCTTCTATACACACTGTGTTGACACCATTCAGATTTTTTAAAAATAAATGCTCTCTGCATGAGAGAAAATTCCTACCCTTAGTAGCAAGTTCACCTTAAAATTTAAAAAGTAAATAAAAAATTTAGATGTGAAGCAGTAATTCAGAGAGGTGACAAAAAATTCAAGAAAAATCTCAGAAGAAGATTAGCTTGTTTTCATTTGTGAATAAATCGAGAATTTTATAAAAAGACACATCTCGTGTTGTGACAGATTCTATTCTCACTAATGTTAAAAAATGACATTTTTTTCATTCTTTAATGCCTATAAAAAGTAATATGGATGTTATAGAACTATAAACGTGGTGATGACATGGTGATCTTATCATGTATAGGAGGTCTGTTGGAGAAATTCCAACAGGAGCAGGAGTTCTAGAAACCAGAACAAATGAAGCAGAGGACCAGTCAGTTTCCCTCCCTCCCTGCCTCCTCCCCATCACACAGTCCCATGTAACATGGGCAGGAGAGCTGGCTGGTGGCTACAAGAAGTGTTAAGTTTGAAAGTGACACCTGGAACATCAGACACAAAGCTGAAATGGAAGACGGAAATGGTTGAAAAATACATCGCTTTTGTTTTCTTGGAAAGCAAGAAGTTTGCAGCCAACTCATTTTTCAGATTTTTGGTTTTTTAGTTGCACGTTCTGATCAGGTGTGTTTTAAACAGGAAATTAATTAGTCAGTGGTAAGAAAATATCCAAACAAAACCAGTGAAGTACATCTGCATACTAATGAGACAGTATCTTAAATCTTTGTAGACAGAGGCAGGATTTAGAAAAGCAATGACAAGAATTTCCAAATGCAAGTCTGCCAGGCAGTTGGCCTGGGAGAAGAAGAGTCCAGAGGGAATAATGTAATCTTGTATTTGACTGAGGAAGCACCTGATTCAAAATCCATGAGGAAACATCACTAGCATAGCTTTGTGAAAGACAGAACAGCAGTCTGGTTGTGGTAATTATGTTCTGTACTCTACTTTAGGAATGTCTGAACAAGCCACAAGCAGGAAAAAATGCTTCCAAATTATATTGCTCAGATCAAAATCAGAATTTAAGAAAACCTGACACAATACTGGGGAAAATATCAATTTGTGCTCATAGGGGATTTTTCAGATTTTATCAAAAATATTGCTGCTTGTTCTGCATTTGCCATGGATCAAAGAGAGCTGAACTATGCTTCCTCATTAATGTCACAACAAGATCCTACAGGGATCCCCAAAAAAATGCATCAAAACAATTCCTAATCCTAACTAGCCTAAGCACTAGGGAAATCTGAGAACAAATATTTTGCATAGCATGCAGTGTAATGGTTTCTGGTCAGGAAATACATTCATTCTTTAAAAAGCATTAAAGAAATATTGATGTTGCTTTGAACTTTTTAAAACCAAATATTCTATGGAGTTAGTGCTGAAAACTTGAAATGTAGGCAGGTAGCATTAGTGCTGCATATTAATTTGGACTGGAAAAAAAAAAGACAACAGCTAGAAATTA
This sequence comes from Cardinalis cardinalis, assembly GCA_014549065.1. Lineage (NCBI taxonomy): Eukaryota > Metazoa > Chordata > Aves > Passeriformes > Cardinalidae > Cardinalis > Cardinalis cardinalis. The sequence goes on from JACDOX010000201.1 coordinate 549,429, forward strand.
AATTATACTCACAAAATCAGGCCAAAATATTTTTATAAAACTGAATCTGGATGAAGCCCAAGGGCTTCCTTGAGCATCACTCTAAGTCTGTGCACAACTTGTGAAGAATAATATTAGCCCTGTAAAGCCCTTCCTTGCACTGCCTAATTCTAAAAATTACATAGTACTCCATCCCACAAAAAATAGAGTACAAAAAAATCTAAGTCAAAGATTTTTTTTTTAAATATACATACAGATCATACATTCAGTTAGCAGTGCTATGTTGCAGTACGAAGTTTGGAGGTGAAAATTACCATAACCAAGGGGCTGATTTGCCCCTGTACAGGCTCCTTTTACCTTTTGATTTTCAAAACACCATCCTGTCTTCTAAGCTTTGCTCATGTGAATATAATGCAAACAAAAATAAGACTTAGTATAACACAGGATACCAGAAACACATGTTAGAAAATTGGTGCCTGCCCTAGTAAATCACACCAACACATTTGTAACTATTTTAAGCCTTTCCCAACAGCTGATCACTGTGACCAATAATCCTCAACATTATCCAATTCCAGGAGCTCTTTATCACCATTAGGCAGAATCACGTGATGCAATTTGAAACGGTGGAGCTTGATTGCAAACCAGTGTTGGGTGCTATGTCTGGGGGCTTTTTGTCACTTCTCAGGGCACTACAGGAGACAAGATGAATATTACCAGCTTAAACATTTAGAAAATTAGATAAAAGTAACACAAGACTTACTAGATAGACACAAATGAGACTAATAGCACTGTATATCTAATCCCAGATTTCATACTGCCACAAGAACTAGTTCATTAAAAAGTATTTCTGTATCCTTAGTGTACTTTTTATGACAACAGGGGTTTTTATTCAAGTGAGTGAGCCCAGAGGGGAGCACTTGCAGAACTTCTTTTTTGTTCTGATTACTTTGGTTATAAAAAAAGATTTTGTCAAATTAATTCTACTGAAAAGCTAATGCAAGCCTGGTGGAAGCATTCACAGACTGGCACTGTCTCCTACTCTCTACGCAGGCAAAACTCCAACTGGTTCATTACTTTAAAAATCTTTGCTTGTGTTCAGCAACTGAGTATATTGAGTTTCACTGAAAAACACAGAGATAGTCTGATTCTTTTCTTTCTATTTACTTCTACATGTAACTGAATTTAAATGGAAGAGAAAGGACCAAGACGTAGTTAATGCTCAGCTATGGATAACATGGAATAATGTCTTCATACCCCTTGAAAGGTATGGTAGTACGGCAGTTAAGGATTCAGCCTTAATGGTACTTCATGTTAATTTCTGCTATGATCTTAATATTTGCTTTGGTTACTTTTGGAGTATACTTTGTGTAAGAAACAGAATAAACTAACCTATGCTTACAAAGGACTTCAAGAACTGTAATGAAAACTACTATATACATTCTTTGTGTTCTTCTGGCTCGGTTTGATAAGTTTTGGTGAGTCACTATTTATTCAAAAGCTCAGCGTATCTGTATTGCCAGGATTGGCAGAACATCACAAGGGATACTTGTAATAGGAAAAAGTCACCATCTTACAAATAGTGTCTTATCTTTTTTCCACTTAAGTATGGGGGAGTTTTGCCAGTAATTTAAGAGGAAATGCATCCATTCACATAGTATGCTTTGAAAATTGCACCCAGCGGACAAGACAAAAATGAGCTAAATACAGAAAGAAGGGCTCTTAGAACAGCATTTGGTGTTGTGGCAGCATCAACACTGGAAACTTGTTTTCTTCTTTCATTGGTAAAGAAATATAATCTCTTGGACTTAACATCACAGTCATACTAATTTCTGTGTGCACTAACATAATCTTATCAAATCTTTCTGCCAGGAGCCTTCACAGAAATATGTGGCATAGATTGCTTGAAATAGTTTGAATCAGCTCTTATTTTCCAATATCTGAGCTGTATTATATATATTTTTTAAAATATATACATTGTATATATATATATATATATATATATATGAGCTATAGTTCCCAGAGTTTCATTCACTTTGCTTAAAGCCAGACTCATACTTTGTCCAGCAATTACTGAATGGGATTCTGGAGAGCTAATATATGCCCTTGCATGTCAGACCGTACTTCTGTAGGTTCAACCCCTATTTCTTTTTCCTGACTGTATATGCAGCTCATCTCTGTTGGGAAGGTGAGGTAATGCAGCTAAAAATGCATTTAATGAATGTAGCAAAAGCCTTCTGAGGACCCCCCTTTTCTGTGTGGATGGCCATGACAATCGTTGTGACAAAAGTCACCTGAAACATCTTCACCACAAAGCAAAAATGGTGCAGAGAGTCTGAGTCAGCTTTCATTTCTAGTTTATCATCATCTACAGTTACAGCAGCATAACTTTCCCCTGTAAGCAGGACAGAAAGAGGAGTTATGATCAAAGGGATGCCCAAGACATGTGGACATTTCAATTTCAAGATGTTAATCAAAGTACCAAGGTGCTTTTTAAAAAGAAACAGAGATCATAAAATCATATGCTCCCACTCTACTACTCTTTAAAGAGCAGGAAGAACAAGGGCCTAGGAATAAAGGAAAGACTGACCTATCTTCATGAAGGCAAAGTGCAAAGCACTTGTCCTAAATCCACCAATGTTTTAATGCCCTCAAGACCTCTCTATTTATCATTTTACTTTTTGGCCAGTAATAAATATGCTTCCTCTTCTAAGAAAGCTCTAGAGAATAGAACATATTTGGCAAGTCACCTTGCAACCAACTAAAAGCAGTAAACAAAACTTAATTTTGCCAGCAATCAAAAGGACATGAATCTTACAGAGAAAAGTCTGCATTGCTTTTAAAGTGTGTCAAAGCTTGGCAGAGTTCAGAACATAAATTTAGTCTGGGTTTGTATCAACACAGGATTTGGATTTCTATCTTCCTTACTGATAAAGAACATCAGAGGTGAAACACATGAAGATGTCACTTCTCTCACAGAGTAAACTGATGTGAATTGTTTTAATGCAGTTAATTCTCCATTTTTTCCACGCAGAGCGCTTGGTTTGCAACCACTGAGAGCTAGGGTGCAGCAATGACACCACATTTTTCCTGGGAGCAAAGCCAGTTCAGGCACCAGGGAGATGATTAGCTGAGGCAAACAGAAACATTCAGCCAGCCCAAAAATATGTGAAACTGAATTTGCCTGAGTGATTCTGTGTTGACATTTTCAGCTCTTGGCCACGCTCCCTTGTTCCACAAGCACCATTTAACTTGAGCTGGCTTTGCAAACACAACTCACAGTCAACACAGAAATCACTGTGCCCAAAGGAATAAGCCCTGCTGGGCATTAGTAGACTCTATGGACATCTGTGTCATGGTGGCTGCCATAAGAAGGAATAGATCCAAAGAGATCCTATAATTTCCTGATTTTCATATTTTCCAAAGCATTCTGGCCCCACATTTTCCATGGAGCTGAGGTCTGAACCGAACTAATTAATTCATCATTATAACAGATTCAAATTTATTTTGAAAATCTCAGTGGTTAAAGGGCATAGATCGGAATTTAGCAATCCAGCTGCCCGGGGTGGGTAACTGGCATCATGCAGGCTCAGTGCCAAGGGAACCGAAGAGGCAGCTTAAACCAACAGGATTAAAAGCAAGCTTCAACTTTTTCCTTTGTCTTTGCATTCAGGATGAAAAATAGAATGCAAATTGCAGCATTCAAAAATAAAGATAGCCTAAATTTGCCATTGTAGCCCATAATTTTGTGATCTGTAGTTTGAATACTCAAACTGAAATATGACAATTTATCTTTAAATGGTATTTCACCTGTCATTTAGTTGAAAGCATCGATTATAAATAAGCAGACTATTTTCTATCTTTGATTTAAAGGATGGGACTGAGAAATTCTGCCCATTTCAATGGTGATCTAGTAGGTAGAAATAAATGCAATCATAAATTCAATCTTTCAAAAGCAAATATAGCAATGTACTTCTGTGTAAAAACCTTTTTGGTTCACAATGGCTGTCTTAGCTCAAGAAAAATAATACCACCTGACTATGTGTGAGAGACTGGATTGGCTAAATTGGCTAAAAAATTACTCAAACAATTGACCACTTAACCAATAAGGGAAAAGAATGATGAGAGGCAAATCACAGGAAGTGAGATAGTGCTTTTTTACAATGCCAATACCAATGCTTTCTCTTTACATAATGGATCAGGTGTGAAAACTCCCCTCCAGTAAAGTATGGGGATATTCACACATAGCCTGAAGGTATTTACCCCTTCTGATGGGCCACAATTGACTAAACTGCCCTGACTGTGGCATCTTGAGGGGTGTCCTGGACCATCAGAGACTCCTGAAGTGTCCTGTGATGTACAGCATTACATCATTCAGTGTAAAACTCCCCACCGAAGGAGAGATACCTGGGCCTTCCCACCTGAACCTAGGAATCTATAACCCAGGGAACTTTGGTGCTTTGTGGGCTTCCCACATCCCTGATGGATCAAGACAGTGACCACCATTTCAACCAACAGACACTGGAATTGCAACGATGCAGTCTTGCCACAAGATCCAATGGGTGGTGACTACCTTTCTACTCTTCGTCCTTCTCTTTCTTTTCCCTGTTTCATTCTCTCTCTCTCTCTACATCACATGTACTGTAAATAATAATCTGTACTATTGACCTCAGTCAATATGGTCTCATCTGCACCTTAATTCAGGCAGAGGCTTCTCTCTAGTAATTTCAATAACTGAATCTTGAGACCATGATTTGGAAGCAGTGAGAGGTAGGCCAAACAGTGCCACCTCCTGTAAACTGGTGTTTTCAGTAACAGGAGATGCTTTTGCAATTTTTTAAATTTTTTTTTTATCAGAAGAAATATTGGGGATGGAAAGTCTTCAGTTAAACTATAACAACTTCAGTTTTGGTTATTTTCTTTCAACTTACATAGTACAACGAGAGACTTCCTTTCTTTTGTGGTTTTAGGATCACAGTTTTTACGTGCATACTTTAAGGCACAGCATCACCATGGAGCAGCATTATGTAGGGTGTGGGAAAATATGCAAACTAGATAACATCATTTTTCTTGGTAACTGCTGCATTGATACACATATTCTAAAGACATCATGCGCCTTGGATGGCAAAGGAAATAAGAAGATTGGTGCAGCTGGTCACTACTAACCATTACTATCATCAGTGTTCTAGCCAGAGGTCTGTTAGCAAAAGCATTGCACTAGAAAATACAGTCAGGTCTGCCATTTTAACATAATAGAGAAATAGGTGTCCAACACCCAGTTCAACCTTCAATTTCTCTAGGAAATCAAGGTACAAAACACCTAGAGCACACATTTAAAGAAGCTAAATTTTGCAGCTTGCTGATAGCCACAATAAAAATTCAGAAAATAACTTGTCCATACTGAAAAAAGGACTGAAGAAAAATTCAAGCTCTAGGCAATCATCTTAGTGTTACGGCTACATCAGAAAAGAGTGTCCATCAGATCAATGGGGCATACAAACTGATTTATACAAATCAAAGTAAAATACATTGAATTTAACAAGATGCATATGGTCACTAGAAACTTAGTTTTGAAACCTTTCTTCTCCTATTTTAAGTTCTGATGTCAAACAGTGTAAGCTAACTCAGATATAACGAAAGCCCAGCATTCATAATTATAAAAAATAATGTAGATTCCCTATTAGCATGCCTAATGCTACATGGAAGGTAAATAACTCATCATTCAAACATCTTACTGACCAGTGATTGGATTTGGAGGTTAAAGTAGGTATCTTGTGAATAACATAACATATAGACTATGGCCACAAGATTCTCCCCCCCCACATAGTGGCATTCACAAAAATATCTACCTTGTGAGTGAATCAAATAGAACTGGATTATCATATGAAGTGAAATCATAACTCTGCAGAGCATGGACTGACTGCAGAATTCATTAATTGTTCTCAAATTGTGAAACAAGTGGTTTCTTGGCATTCTATGAAGCATTTGACAACTGTCCAGCGACAATTGAATACAAACAGTAGCTGAATGTCTGGTGCAGCAGATATGGATATAATGTTGAGTGACTTAACTCAAAACTCTTGATCTTTCTACATCATTCTAGAAAACAAATGGCAACAACTATTCTGTTCTTATGCATGGTTGCATCTTCTGGACATATGCAGAACTTCAGCTCAGCAACTATGCACCTTTCACCTGCGTAAATACTGATGCTTACAAAATACATGGAGACTCACCTAGGGCTCGAGAGGCAGCCTGCTAAATCAAGTTACAACACTTGTGCAGACAATGACAACAGAGAGCTCAATAACAAAGAGGAAGGAGACCCATTCTAAAGGCAATGAGAGATCCCAGCCAGCCTTCTAAGCAACATGCTCACAGATAGCTTGTGTTTTGGGGTCCACTGAGGTTAATACAAACAAAAGGAGGATTTTTATAAGATGTAAAACCTTCCGCCTCAAGGAAAAAAATTTGGTTGCCTCCTATACAATATAGCACTTATCTACATCCACAGTAACACAGTATGAACTGGTTTTCTACATCCACAGTATCACAGTATGAGCTGGTTGTTTTTACAAGCAGAGAAATGAAAGCTTTGAATTTTGCTCTACAAAAGAAACCAGATATAAGCCGAACAGCAGTAGAAACACCAAGTATCTGGAATACATGATAAACTAAACATCTTGCTGGCTCTGCAGGACATCTTGAAACCCTAGTGTTACGGAATGATCTTCTATCGTACACCAGAGTAAACCAGAAATTGGAGCCTTTCAATAGTTCCCCAGACAGAAGAGCCTGCTGCCTTACACTGTCTCATTAACACCTTCCTCTCCATGCCAAGAAGCAGGCTAGGAGTCCCTGGCTCTCTGTCTGATTTAGGTGACTTTTGCAGTTTTTATACTGTTAACCCCATAGGAATTCATCATGAATGGCACAGAATCTTCAATGGTACAAAACATTTGGGTGCTGGAGAACATCCAGAAAAGAACAAAGAAGGTGGTGAAGAAGGTCTTGAGAGTGAGTCATGGGGAACAGCTGAGGGAGCTGGAGTCCCTCCTAGACTGGAGAAAGGAGACACAGGGGAGACCTTATCATTCTCTACAACTACTGAAAGAAGATTGCAGAATGCAGATGAGGTTGGTTTGTTCTCCCAGATAACAAGTAATAGGATAAGAGGAAAGAGCCTCTGTTGTGCCATGGGAGGCTGAGACTGAATATTAGGAAAAATTTCTTCACTGAAAGGGTTGTCAAGCACTGTAACAGGCTGCCCAGGGAAATACTACAGTCAACATCCCTGGAGTTATTTAAAAGATGCATAGTCATGGCAGCCAGGGACATGGTTTAGAAGTAGAACTGGCAGTATTAAGTTTACAGTTTTACTCAATGATCTGAAAGGTTTTTTCCAACCTAAATGATTCTATGATTCATATATTTTTAACTTCTATTTTTTTTCTCTCACACAGTTAAAGACTGCACATTTGGCCCATAAGATATGGAAAGCATACCATGTTTTGTCACTCTATTTATTCTTGTAAACATTTGTTGTATAATTCCTCTTATTTAGTGTGTATATCCCTGTATGGTTCCTAAAGCATGTTCATAAATGATTCTTGAAAATTACAAGGTGACTCTTAACTGGAAAGCATTGCAGGATACTTAACTTTTACCACAGCTTAGCATTTTCTGGTATATTTTCATGCCACTGAATCACAGAAGGAAAAAGGGATTTGGATTAATTTACAAATTCAGCTTAAGAAACAGTAAATTTAAGAATAATCATCATAAAACTTTTTTTTAAAAGAGCCCTATCAGCAATACTTTTGCATAGAGTAGTGCACTGTGCAGCATTTATAAATCAATGAATGCCAAGGGAATTGTCAAGGAGTTTACTGTCTTTCCCTGAGGAGAGATAACTAATGTTTCTGTTACCTGTTTTTGAGTAACACTTAAGAGCAGGAAGCAAACACACAGGCAGTGGAAGCATGTATCCTGGGAAGAGTATATGGATGCTACCTAGTTCTGTAGGGATGGGGTCAGGAAGTCCAAGGTGTGGCTGCAGATGAAGCTGACAAGGGACACAAAGAATAAGAAGGGCTTCCACAGGTGTGTCATCCAGAAAAGGAAGGTTAAAAAGAATGAATTCCCCCTCAAGAGCATAACTGGAAATCAGATAAAAGAGTGGAGAATAAGGTTGATGTAGGCGACAACTTTTTTACTTCATTCATCTCTGGCAGCTGCTTTCCACACCTCTCAACAGGACAGACCACAAGAGAGGGAATAAGGGAGCAAAGTCCTTCCCACTGTAAGAAATGTTCAGGTTTGAGATCCCCTGAGGAAAGTGAGTATATGTAAGTCTATGGAAACTGCCAAGATTCATCCCATAGTCCTGAGGGAACTGGCTGATGTAGTTGCCAAGCCACTCTCCAGGGTATTTGAAAAGACATGACAGTAAGAAGTCCTTGATGTCTAGAAAAGTGGAAAAATACAACTATTTTTTAAAAGGATGAAAGGATGACCTTGGAAACTACCAACCTGTCAGCCTCAGCTCTGTGCCTGGGAAGATGATGGAAGAGATTCTCCACAGGGATGTGGTCTGAGACACCCATCACAACTTCACCAAGGGCAAGTCCTGCCTGACCAGCCTAGTGGGCTTCTGCTATGCAGCAACTCCATGAGTGGACAAAGGAAGACTGACTGAAAATTAGGTGTAAGGAAGAGAGTTTTTGTGATGAGTGTGGTGAAACACTGGAACAGATTGCCCAGAAAGGTGATAAACGCCCATCCCTGAAAACACTCAAGATGAGGACAAGACTGAGAAACCTGACATAGTTGAAGACGCCCCTGCACATGTCAGGAGGGTTGAGCTAGATGACCTTTAAAGGTCCCTTCCAACCCAACACCATTCTATGATTCTGAAATTCTGATTCTATGATTCTATTCACTTATGTAGATAAATGTCATAGAAGAGGTAACAGAGCATGTGACTGACACCACCTAATTACATTCACTCGCATATGCAAAATTATGAACATATGTTGGATGCTCCAGAAATTATTACCAATCAACCTTCATAATGACAAATATGAGGATGGCAAGAGTAATTAAAATCCAGTTCCAAAATTAAAAAATACAAAAACTCTAGAAAAACTTCAGATTATATCACCTTATTTCCATAGGTTTAAAGCCATTAAAGCATTTCAACTTCTTAAGTACGTAAGAATATTTATTGTCTAAAACAAAAGGAACAACCTTGACTCATTCCTCTGTATTCTCTCTCTTGTTTATGAATATGTTTTCAAAGAATGAAGGTGGGGGACAGTGATTTTATTTCATAGATGAATAATGCCAGGTTGAATGTTTTGTATTTTATGATAGTTTTGGATTATATTATATGCCATTACCTTGTCTTGTTCATCCTTCATCTACCATGCAAATCAATTAACAAAGAGGGCAAGGTTTTACATAGCTTTTTCTAAATGTTGACCAAATTGTTATTATTGTTATAGTGGTGTAAATCTGGGTGACCTGCACTGAATTCAACTTTATTATTTCAGAGTGATATGTACTTAATTAAAATAAAATTCTTGTTGCATAAAGAAATTGTTTGACAGGTTTTCCAGCAAGACAAAATCTATAGTAAAAGAAGCAGGGCTCATATAAAGCAATTTGAACACAGTTTGTAGATGACATGGTTACACCAAGAGAGCAGGCCTGCAAAATTAATTTAAGGGCTGAATTTTCCAGCACAGTATAACTGTAGTGAATACACGGCCATTCTTCCCCAAAAGGCAGCCCTAACACTTCATGCCAAGGAAAAGACCATCTCACTGGCAGGATGCCAGAAAAGCACTCTCCCATGGCAGCATACCAGGCAAAAGGGATTGCCAAAATAAGAGAGAATGTCTCTGCCCCAGTTCCCTGTAAAATACATATGGACAGCCACTTGAGGATAGTACCTATCTTCAGGCTGCCCTAAGTCAGCGTAAAGAGCTGCTGTGAATAGACCTGTAGGAGAGCTAGGCAAATGAAATGGGGTTATTTGCATTGTATGACATTGTTCCCTGTTCCTTTAAAAGATTCATCTCTCCTATGGTCTCCTATACCATTTTTTAAAAGATTTCTAAGAAGAACACAATGGAAACAACTGCTTGCTTGCTTGCTTGCTTTCTCACTCACTTTCTCCTTTTTTTTTTTTCTCAATATATTCCCAAAAATGTGTCCACCTCTGTAGAGGAAAATACATCTTGAAGAAAAGGGGAATAGGTCCCATGGAAAAAATTGCAGTAGGCGTTGCAGTCAAATGTTTTATTGTTAGTCATATAATAACAGAGGGCAAAATAAGGAATGCAGTTCTGACATGAAAATATATTTTCTCTGAACAATGTTCTAGGGGTCTACTTTAGATTTTAAGAGCAGCTTTTGGTTTTAATGTGCTAAATTCAGAATAATTTTCTCCTTTTGCTGACAGTCCTTTATGTCAATGACCAAATCACCTTTCCATCCTTCTTGGTACTAGTGTCATTCATGCTTTTCAAACTCTTCTGTTTTTAATATCAACTCTAATGAATTGGATTGAAGTGTAATAAATGGATCCACCAGGGACTAAATAGCGAGAAGGTGACATTTTCAGAGAGAAAACTGATTTTTGAGAGTGCACATCCCTTTTAGTCAGGTACCTCCTCCCTTCTAAGCTCTTTGCTTTCTGTAACATATACACACAGAGATCACAGCAGTTCCTCCTAGCTCAGTAATGTCTCTGGAGATGGGCAAGGGAAATCCAGAACTACTGGTGACTCACTGCTAAATTGGAACTGCCAGGTAAGGGGGCATTTTCAGAGGACTGGAGCTAGGACACCCAATACTTTTTGGGATTCACTTGTTCCCTGAAACAGCAAGTAGCTCTGCATAAACATGGTATAAACTGCTTTAAGGTAACACTTTTAGGTAACAAAAGAGTCTCAAATCTGAGTTGTTTTGCCCAAACCCACTAATGCCACAGCAAATGTATTTGGTCCAACATTTTTTTGTGTGTGCTTAATTGTCATTATTTCCAGTCATTCAGAATAAACATCAATATAGATGTTCTTGTGTCTGTCTGATTAAATACTTAAAATAGAATTTTCATTATCTGAGAAATCAATGCAGGTGAAACCTGGAAAGGCACATTTCATGCTTAATAAATATATTAATTGTGATTGGCAAATGAGACAGGGTTTTAATCTTCCTGATATCCGTCCAAGATTTTTATGTCACTCAATATTTGGTTAATGCAATTAGAAGCCTTTAAACTGTTTGTTACCAAAAGCATTTATGGTGTTTGAACTGGTAATTGAATACTTAAGAAAGAGTTGAGGAGAGTCAAGGCAATTTGAAGAACGATTAAAAAGTTTGTTGCAGCATATCCACATATTATACTTGTGGATAAACAAGGAATTATCCCTAGCAATAATGCAGTGTTTGACATTTATAAAAGATTCTGAATAAGATAGCAGAAACATCTTTTTTCTCTCAATTAACTGGAGGCAATGGAACTTCTTGCATTAGCTACCATAGATAATTCAGTGGTTAATATAGACTTTGTATTTTAATTAACTTGAACAGGAAGTTTTTCAAAGTATGAAGGCCTGATCTGCATTGCCTGAGCCCTGAATGCACACATCTACCCAATATTGTGAGAGGTTATGATATTAGTTAGTTCAGCAATTCTACATGCAGCCAGCAGTTTTCATTTTTATCTGTGAACATGAATGCTGTGACGCTGCCTTATGGATGACCCTTTTTAAACACCCAGGGACTAGATCTGCGAACAGTCGTTAGATAGATCTCTTAATAAATGCAAATTTTACAAGTATCATAGAAAATATTTTGTTCTGACTTATAAAGTGCCTCTGTAAATTCAGTGCTCCCTTATGATTAATTAATGTAGTAATTTCAATGACTGGTCTTTGACTAATGGAACTGATTCTGTTTGTTCTGCCCATGTAGATTTCTCTCTTTATAGACATGCATGACACTGACATGTTGTGGGAAGCATGTTAGCCTCCTTTTAGCATGGCTGTGGGAAGTCCAGCTTAATGCAAGGAGGCATGAAGGATGTGGGGCTCCTCTGGCTGGGGAGTGCCCTCTGAGCCCCATCACTGTCACTGCAGGGAAATCTGAGGAAGGGACTCAGGATATGTAAACTTCTCAGGTTCAAAGGCCTCCACAAGCACTGGCTGAAGCTCAGTCCTCCCTGGCCTCAGGGATATTAAAAGCCCAGACTTTTGCAGGAGAGGAGGGCTGGTTTTCCTTCACTGATAGGAGTGATCAGCAGAGGCTAGTGCAGATATGCCTTAACATTTTCACTGAGAGGGAGCCCGAATGCTGGTAGAAACACCCATGCTGCTAATGGCTGTCAAGCACCTCACATCGGTTAAAAGCTGTACTTATTATCTATCTACTTGCATTAATTCCCTATGTAATATAAACAGCCAATATATTCATAACATAATTCCATAATGTTATGGAGGAACTATATCTATCTTATATTGCATCCATGTAGCACACCTCTGAAGACTCTAGTGGACTGATGGCTGAAGTATCTTATGACTGATTTTTGAGTTGCTTCCAACACATTAATAACAAGTCAGAGCCCCCTGTTAGACCACTACAGAAGTTTCGGAAAGAAACCAAAACCAGTCTCTGACTGACAGGACTGAGCATGCAACACCGAGACCAGTGATTTTTCTATTAATAATTCTAGTTCTGAGATAGGCATTTTACTATAATTAAAATATCTAAATGTGGATTTTTAAATAATAGATGACAATTTCTTTTTTAGCAAACGATAAACATATTTGCATACAGTTTGCCAAAATTAGTTTCCTTGAAAGGAGAATAAAAGATGCACACATAGCATATCAAGACAGGAAGGATCGCCGAGCAATTACACCATCAGCTAAATGAGAGAATTTTTTCTAAGTTCAGCCTCTTTCACATTTATAAGTGACTCAAGCACAATGTTTCCTCTACATTCTCTCTTTACAGAATATTCTAACTGGCTTTTCCATTCTGAACACCAGTCCTACACAAAGTAATCTAGCTAGTAGCTAACCTGTCTTCATTCTCATTGTAACTGCTTTGAAACTCATATTTATGACAGGGATATCTGAGTGTCTCAGTTTTGAGACAAATTTAGGAGATGACACTCTGTAATGAGTCATCTCCTCTAAAACAGTTCCAACAATTCCTTTCCACCCACAGGAAATTAATACTAATGATTAAAGTGAAAAAAAAACCCAACAGTTTATTACCCAACATAATGTCCACAAGGGAGGAAAAAGTAAAGTAAATAACTGACAGATTTGAAACTATCAGACCTACCTCCTTCTCTCTGTCCCTCTCCTCCCCACTCCTCCACCAGACAAAAGTCCAAAATGCCAGGGAAAATACCTGCTCACAACTGACACGCAGTACAAGATGGCATCAGCATCTCTCTCAGGTAAAAAAAGCCAAACAAACAGGAGCGTCACACAGCAGCTTGGGCAGCAGATGATAATCTGGAGATTCTCTGGTGTCAACTTCCTCTCCAGAGCAGGGGAACTGATCTGATCTGAAGCCTTTGGGTGCGCTTTGTCTCCCCAGCTAAGCTCCCCAAAGCACAGGGCCAGAACAGAGAGACCCCTTTCCCATAGGTCTCATTTCTCTGGTCTCGGGCTAACATGCTGTCCAGTTCACCTCAAAAAGCTGCTGAAAGATTGTTGCTACAACTTCTCCAAGGCCAGAGAAGGGAAAAACCTTTTGGCTGGGTACATAAAACCAAGCTAACCAAGCAAACCAAGCAAAACCAAACCATACAGCACTCCAGACACCTGGAGAGTGAGGCTTTGTAGAAAGCCCACCACAGAGCTTCCCAAGCCACGCACCTTAAAGAGGGAATACCATTTTGGGGTGTAGAGCAGAGGATCAGGGGATAGGCTATCATCATAAATCACTCCAAGATACTGAGAGCACATATTTTTCAGTGCCATTGGAGGTCAGCTCATTCATTCCTACTTTTTGCTGTAATAAGTCCCCTGCTCCCTGTTCTGCATGGGGTGGTCCTCAAGTGTGCTGGGGTTAAGGCAAGCAGTCCCAAATTCCACGACTCTCTTATGTATTAATTAATTGGACTGAAAATTTATGCAATTAATTTAAAAGGAAAACTAGGAGTTTAACCCCTGAACAGCAGTAGCTATCCTGACATTCTGACATAATAACTACTTCTAGCACAGATTTTAATTTTTTTCTTTTTTTTTTTTTAAGAAATTGATGTACAATGTACTTATAATGAATTTTAGAATTTTTAATAATTATAGTTCCATTACATCAGAAAGAAACATACAAAACTGAGAAAGTATTTGCTTCATTTGCAGTCCTGGATTTCACTACATTCAAGTTGATGCCAGAAGCACAACATAATTACACAGGTTTTTCAGATAAATCCTCTTCAGTTTATATGGTTTTGTCAGCACAAATCAATTTATTACACTGCTTTCAGAGCCCTTGAAAACACCAAGGTTCTTGCTGCCAGTTTCTGTGACAAAGGCCAAAAAACTCTGGTCAGGTTTCCTACGAAGCAAATTCCCAGGAGCATGGTCTCACCAGTTTTAAAAGGAAGCCATGACTGCTTTCTCAGTTTTCCCAGCTAAAAGATGCTGCAGTTACTTCCATACCAAATATAAAACATGAGATGTATTACTTGGTCTGCAAGTAATACAATTTCCTTAGGGACAAGACAAATAGAATATTAGAGTCATAGAATCATAGAATGTTAAGGTGTTGGGAAGCACCTTAAAGATCATCTAGCCCCACCCCTCCCTGCCATGGGCAGGTGCACCTTCCACTAGATCAGACTGCTCAAAGCCCTATCCAACCCAGCCACCCTCACAGCAAAAAATTTCTTCCTAATATCTATACCTAAATTTTCCAATTTGTACCTTACAGTCCCTGATGACCAGTTCCTCTCCAGCTTCCCTCCAGGCCACTTTCAGATACTGAAAAATTGCTATGAGGTCCCCACACAACCTTCTCTCTCTTGGCTGAACAGTCCCATCTTTCTCAGCCTGTCTTCATACAAAAAGTGCTCTAATCCTCCTATCAACTTTGTTTATTTATTCTATTGGCCCCCAACGGTGTGAGAACCAACTGCCTTCTAGCCTTTGCCTCAGTTGACTCAGAAACTCTATCTGAAGCAAGTAAAAAGAAGTCAAATCTGCAGGCATCATATCTGTGTAGAAGAGATTTGTCCATTAACTTTTCTCCTCTTCCTAGCTACTGTAAGGAACATAAATTAGCAAAGAAAGCTTTTTGAGACTGCCATGCTTTTAGTGGCTGAATTTTTCTGTTGTCAGCAGAAGAGCACTGGGATGATGTCGGCCAGCAGCACTGTAAGCTGGTGCACTGCCAAGAATTCTGACATACACCTCAGAGAGTTATATTCATCCTTATGTAATAACACTTATCATAAAAGATCCCAAAGTGCTTTGAAGCTGCACAAGACATATTCAGGGAGTAATTTATCACTAGGGCTTCTCCAGGGCACAGCCATGCCTACACCTGCTGTCAGCTTCTGGGATCTTCCATTTGGCTTTTTAGAACAGGATGGGTGGTGTCTGTGCCCAAATAACTCTTGCCTGTGGACCTTGTCCTATTTAAAACAGAGAAAACAACAGTAATATTGAGCATCATTGTGGCTCAGTTACTAGCAAGTTATTCTTTACAACACAGATATTAAAGCTTGCTACTGATTTGAGACCAACCTGTTAAAATCCCCTCAGCTGCCAAAATCTGATGAAACCATCACAAGTTCTGAGCTGCCAATATTCTCATAGATCCAAGACAGCTCAAATTACTGCCACTTTCAGAGCATTTTTGTGACAATTTGTGGTTGGACTGTACATATCTATCTCTGAATGTTACCTTAAGACCTTGTATAATGTTTAACCCCAGCCAGCCACCAAGTCCCACACAGCTGCTCACTGACTGCCTCACCAGCAGGATTTGGAAGAGAATCAGAATAGTAAAAGCTAGAAAACTCGCAGGTTGAGATACACTCAATTTAATTAGGAAAGCAAAAGCCACACACATAAATCAAGTAAAACTAGGAATTCATTCACTTCTTCCCAGTGTTCAGCCATCTCCAGGAGACCAAGGCCCCATGACATGTGTCAGTGATTTGGGAAGGCAAACTCCTCCCTCCAAATGTCCCCCCTTCTTCCTTTTTCCTCCTCACTTTATAAAGGGAGCATGATCACTTTTTATAGTGACCATGATGTCACATGGCCTAGAATCTCCCTTTGGTCAGCTGGGGTCACCTGTCCTGGCTGTGTCTGTCCCCAACCTCACAGGTACCTCCCCTGCCAGTGTTGCAGTACAAAAAAACAGAAAAACCTTGGCTTTCTGTGAACCCTGCTCAGCAAAAACAAAAGCGTCTCTGTATCATCAACTCTATGTTCAGCCCAAATTCAAAACACAGCCCCACACCAGCCACTGTGAAGAACATTAACTCTACTCCAGCCAAAATCAGCAGACCTTGACACAACACGTAGGAATGCCATCCCCCGCATTCTCTTCTGCAGCAAATGGTTAAACTGTATCAAGTATTTTGGAAATTATTTCCCACTGCTGCTTGGAATGAGTAATAACAACTATCTTCATTATGGGATGCTTCAGAATAGGAGAAAAGAGAGCATGCAATTGCAAGGTTGGGAAAAGCTTCATTAAAACTAGTATCCATAAATGCTCATTACAGTGAAACAAGATTATAAAATTGCTGGATAATGTTAAGGTTGGGGTTTTTTCACTCAGAACAGAAACTGGATGCTGTAAAAATTGCCAAACTAGCAACGTCATGTATTTTAAAATAAAGTCCAGTAAATGTGACTCATGAGAACAACCCAAACAAACGAATAACAATCCAGAAGGACATGCCTCCTAGGACTGAGGGAATGATACCTTGGAACAAATAGCAAGGCAAAGAGAGTTCCAGTCTCAACACATTATCTAATTTCATTCTAGAAAGAAATCAGTCAGTTTCAGGTGTATTGCACTCTTTCTTATGTGAAGATATATTGAGGTTTGTATTTTGTTATTAAAAGAATGGAGAAAAATGCATTGGCAATGTTAATAGTGGCATATTATTTCGCTGTTTGGGACTTTAGCTTATATTGGAGTTTTAATATTTTTGGTACAGGAGCACGTAATTGTGGAGTTATTTTATTTAAGGTACAGCAATTTACAGTCTCAATTTTTTTCAGATTTGAGTATAGGTTAAATAGGACTGTTGAAGGATGAGTGGATTTCACTGATTACTTTTTGTTCTTTAGTTTACGGATTATTTTATGGATAGGAATCATGGTATTTCGAGTTGTTTTGTATTGGTGGTGGTGTACTTTTGATGTGACAATTGGTATTCGTTGCTTTGTTTTTAATAAGTTTTATTGGAGATGAGTTATTTTATAGTTTAGGTAAGGTATTTAATTGTTCAACACTTTTTGTCTTTATAGTCATTATTTTAAATGCTCATTTGAGTTCTTTTGGGTTTTTGAAATATTCACTTCGGAGGAAGTGTATATAATGTTCAAAATATTTGGGGCTTTTGGGCTAGTTACAATAGGGTGTTTCTTTTATTCATTTTTAGTTATGTTTATATTAGTTTCTACTAAAATTACATTTTGTGATTTTTTTGTTATGTTAGCTATAGAAATATATTTTGCTTTCATACGTTTTGATGGGATTTATGTGTACTGTGCACTAGTGTTGACTAAGGCTTTATATTTTTGTGGCTTTGATGTGCCAGGCTAAAAAATTTACACAGTCTAAAAACTTCAGTTTTGTCTGGCCTTTACTTGGCTAGAGGCAGGGCTCCTTTAAGTTTGGTTATTTTTCTTTCTTTGGGCATATGTTTTAGACGTTTTGTTAAGGGGATCAGATATGTCACCATTATATTTGGCAGTTTGGCTATGGGCAGTTGGAGCTGGGGTTTTTACTTGGGTGAAACTTCTATTCTGAGTCGTGGTTTTTTTCAATTTATGTACTCATTGTGCTAGAGCAGCAGTGGGTCTTTTATTTTACTTTTTCATGTTTTTCTCACAATTACATAGGAAGAATTATAGCTTATTTCACGGGTGTGTACTTCGTTTTTTATTTGGGAGACATTCGCATTTGCTATAAGAATTTTTGATCTGTAGTGCTGAGATTTGGAGAAGGCCTATTTTTTTTTTTTTTGTAATTTTTTTATCTTATTTTCTAATTTCTGCAGACTTCATTTTACAGTTGCAATTCAAGCACGTGTTGGGCTATGCACAGCATTTGCATGTTCGCAGCTTTTTCACCATATTAAGTACAGTCTCTTCTCTGCCATTTTGCTTCATTATTGATAAAGTAGAAACATATTTTGGTGGCTTAAGTCATATAAGTTTTCACTACATCGTGGATGTATTTGGTACTAAGTTTGGACTTTCAGTTGTTAGGTTATTTGAGAAGAACATTTTTGCTGCTGTTATTTTTCTCAAGCGTTTAATTCTTTGTTCTGTGGTCTTCTACTGGGTTTGCTGCGTATAGAGATCATTTGCACACAGATATCTTTGTTCTACACTTTTCAGGATTTGTGACCAGAGACTATAAGGCCAGCTTTCGTTATCATTTTTTGGTCAATAATCGGGTTATGTGACACGGATTTCAAATGCTTTGCTTCAGTACTGTTTAGAATTGCAGCTTTGCTTGCAGCATCTTAAAGATGCACTAATCAACTACTTATACATTTATCAAGTTGTTGAATGTAATTTTTTTTAGGTTATGAAGGTTTTTTAGGGAAAAGGACTCAATAGTGATTTCTGATTTTGTGTCAGTTGTTGGAGCTGGCTTTGAGGGTCCTTCCCTTGATTTTGTGTTTCTTTCCCACAGTAGTGACTGCCAGTGGCTTAGGTTCACTGTTCGGTTTAGCTGTTGGCTTAGGTTTACTGACTGGTTTAGTTATTGGCTTAGGTTTATTGTCTAGTTTAGTTATAGCTTGAGTAACTGGGGTGTCGGCTGCACCTTGAGTGACTGGAGTAGTTGCTGATTTATTTCCCTGCCCCCGGTCTTTATTTGCTGTTTTACAGTATTTAGCAGCATGCAAAAAGCATATGCCAGAGCCCAGCTTATTGCAATAAGCTTTTTTGCATTAGAATTTTCATAGTATTTTTTTTCAAATATTTTTTTACTTCATTTGGTTCTGAATTTGTTTATATGAAAATTTTTAGGCTGGGGGATCAGAAAATTCTTTTAGGTTTAGCTAATTTTTAAATTTTTTATACTATTTTGGATTTTTTCACTTGGGTGAGGGGTTTTGTTGTTTTTCAGACATACAAGCCCTCACTATAGACACACTGCAGAACATATAGAGGAAGCTTATCAGATAAAATATTAGGAAAGCTGTCTCTTTAACATTTAAGGGAAATTCAACATTCTCAAAAAGTGACATAACAGATTAAAAGGAGAAGAAGGAAAGGAAAGGTTGAAAAGCCTCATCCCTTGCTTTTCTTTTAAGAAATTGGGTGCAATTACTAATAAACCCTAAAATATGTTACTGGAACTAGGACACAGAGTAGGATGAAGAAACTATAAATTATACATATTTAAACAAACTCTAGTACCTCTGTAAACTCTTTACAAATTATCACCATTCTCAGCAAAATAGCTATTTTAATGTGTTCCTTTCTTCTGTAAAAGTAACATATTAGGGACAATATTTGAGCTATTTTCAGAAAAGAAAAGAAGTTTAGGGACTAGAAAGGTATTAAAATTTTAAAAAAGCTTCGAGACCAGAGATACATAAGGGCTTTCACTTAGAGAGACATTATGAATTTAAGCAACATGGTTACAAAAATTATTAAACTAGACAGAAGAAAAATAATTTTTTACCTCCATGTAAGGCATAATGACAGCACAGAATTAAAAAGACAAATTATATAAAGACCCACCCCTAGTGTGACAGATTGATGTTGGCCAAATATTAGTGTACCAATGAAAATAATTTCTTTATTATTTTCTGCTGAAGTTAAGCAGAGGAGAGGAAAAGAAAAGACATGGGATGAGATAAGGATTAGGAGAAAATACTTTAGGGGAAAAAGAGGCTTAAAACTTTAAAAGGTATAAAGGAAAAAAAGAATTATTAACAGAATTAAAGAAGTATAATGAGAAGTAAAATAAACTTTTCGAACACGTTTTCTTCCACCCTAGACTTTTTTCTTTCTTACCGACAGCACAGGAAGACAAAATATGAGAAGTTTAGTTACTTTTTAAGATTTTTTTTCTGTTCATTTATGGAGAAGAATTCTCTCTCCCACTATCCATACTGCAAACAACACGATACATGAAAAAATATAGAGAAAAGCAAGTGCAGTTTCTAAAAACAAACTGTGAGCTTCTTCTCCCTCCCTTCACTCTCAAAACTAGTCTTAAAAGTACAAAATTTAATATCATACATAAACAAAACAAACAATTACAAATAAAAACATCATAAAGTCATCCTAAAACAAGCAGCAATACCCCAGGATAAAACAGTAACAATTATAATTTAATTTGCTAATTAAAGTAATTACAGATAGACCAAGGGCCATTCCATTCTGTTGGAATTCTGGTCAGCTTGATTACCTCAGAGTCTAAAAATGAGAAAATCATGATATAAGCAAGACTTGAAACAAAAAGAGAATCTTTCTGTAATCTTCCACAGCATAACAGCAACAATGAGTTCAACATTCCTCATCAAAAAACAAATCAATCCAATATGTTATTTGAAGGGAAGACCTGTCCTGTGAGTTCTGACATTGGTGCTTGATAGATAGGCATATGTATTTGGCTAGAATGAGGGAAATTCCATTACCAGGTATCCAGATCTAAATTTATGACAATCAATTAAACAACAAGAAGAAAACTCTGTTAATAGAACAGATTATTTTACAATATACAATTTCAAAACATACAATCTGAGAACCCAAATTTAAAAACTGGTATTAAAGCCAGTATAAGAATTAGCACAGAACAGAAATTCTTGGTGGTTTCTCCTACCAGTAGCTTAAGAAAAAACTGTACCTGTCCAAGATGATTTGAGAGTTATGATTTCATTGTCTTTCAGAACTACATGAGGATAATCAAAACCTTAAAAATGCTCTAGCAAGTTATCTCAAAAAAAAAATTGAAATGTTTGAAGCTTTCTATTTTCAGCAAATTTACGGACATGACATATGACAAGTGATGTCTGAATTTCAGAACAAAGTCAATTAAAAACTAGAACATGGATTCTTTTTGAAGCTTTCTTTCCCAAGGAGTGATATTTATGTGATTGTGCTATTTGCTTATCTCTGTAGAAGACAGAAGAGATTCCTGTTATTTTGTAAAAGAAAAAAATATTTAAAAAGTATTTTAAGAGAAAATAAAAATTAACCTTTCCTAAACAAATCTTTGCAGAATTAAAAATGTGCAAAACTTCATGATTTAGAGAAAAACTCAACCTGGTGAACCACTGTCTTCTGATTAAACTGTTTTAAATTATAAATAAAAACATTTCCACATGCCACAAGCAATCTCAGTGATTTATTGCTAATTGATATGTTGTAGAATAAAATAAATTTGTTTCAGCTAAGTACTTGTAATTTACATTGAATGGGATTAGACTCCACTGCCCCAAACCAAGAAATAAAAGATATCTGAAAAAGATGTTATAAAGAGAATCACAGAATAATTTAGGTTGGAAAAAACCTCCAAGATACTGAGAACAATAATTGACCAACCATCACCTTGTCAATTAAACCATGGCACTATGTTCCACATCCAGTAATTTCTTGAACATCTCCAGGGATGCTGACTCCACACTCTCCCTCGGAAGCTTGTTCCAATTCTCAACAACCTTTTACATAAAGAAATCCTTCCTGATGCCCAGCCTAAGCAGCCCCTGACACAGCTTTGAGGCCATGTCCTCTCATCCTCTCACTGGTTGCCTGGGAGAAGAGACTAATCCCCACCTAGCCACAGCCTCCTTTCAGGCAGTTGTAAGGAGTGATAAGCCCTTATGAGCCTCCTTTTCTCCAAGATAAACACCCTCAGCTCCCTCAGCTGCTCCCCACTGGACTTGTGCTTCAGAAGTTCCCCAGCTCCATTGCCCTTCTCTGGACTCTTTCCAGCCCCTCAGTGCCTTTCCTGCAGTGAGGGCCCAGCACTGGACACAGCACTGGAGGTGTGGCCTCAGCAGTGCCCAGCCCAGGGGGACAATCCCTGCCTGGCCCTGCTGGCCACAGCATTGCTGATCCAGGCCAGGATGCCATTGGCCTTCTTGGCTAACTGGGCTGTACTGGTTTTGCATTTCCTGGTTTCCTAGCACTGGGGCCACAGAGGGGGCTTCTGTGAGAAGCTGCTGGAAGCTTCCACCATGTCAACGGAGCCAACAGTCCCTTGTGGCTCCAGAGATGGATGTGCCAATGGCCAAGGTTGGGCCAATTAGAAATGCTGGTAACACCTCTGTGATAACACATTCAAAAAGAAATCAGAATAAAAGTTGTGGTGTAGCTTTAATTCCAACCAAAGAAGAGCAGAGTGAAAACATGGGAGTAGAACAACTCTGCAGACACCAAGGTCTGTGGAGAAAGAGGAACAGGAGGAGCTCAAGGCACCAGAGCTGAGGTTCCCCTGCAGTCCATGGTGCAGACCACGGCAAAGGAGCTGTGCTCCTGCAGCCCCTGGAGCACAGCTCCATCTGCAGAGATCCACCTGCAGCCTGTGGAGCAGTCCCATGCCAGAGCCAGGGAATGCCTGAGAGGAGGCTGTCAAGCTGTGGGAGATCTGTGGAGGGAGACCCCCATGCTGGAGCAGCCTATCCTTGAAGGGCTCATGGAAGAGTGATCCATGTTACAGCGGTTTGGGGAAGACAGTTGCCTGTGGGACAGACTTACACTGCAGCCGTTCACAGGCAGCTGTGCTCATGAGATGGATTTACACTGGAGAAGCTCATGGAAACTGTTACCCATGGGAGACATTGTCCTGCTCTGATTTTGTTAGTAGTAAATGCACTTCATATCTTGAAGTTGATCCTGTTTTGTCCTTGATAGTATTTGGTCAGCAACCTCTCCTGGTCCTTATCTCAGCCAGTGAATTTTCTCTTAAGTTTTCTCTCCTCTCTCCGGTTGCAGAGGGGACTGAGTGAATGGCTTTTGCGGGTGCCTGGCATCCCATGACAGTGGACACTCACTGGCTCATGTTTCGCTACTGCCACCATTATTCCCAGATCATTTTCTATTGGGCCATTTTCCAATCACTCCTTCCCAAGCCTTTAGACCTTCCTGAGGTTGCTGTGACCAAAGTACAGGATCCTGGCCTTGTTGCACCTAAAATAAAAAAATAATAAAAATTATAACAAAATCAAATTAAATATGGACTATATACAGCAGTAAAACACATTGCAAAATGTATAGTATATGTAAGATTTGAAGAACAAAAAGAGGGCACAGAGGTTAGAAAGTGAGCCTGCATCATGGCAATGGTAGATTTTAAATAAAATACTTCTCTGGCTAAATGTTTTGTAAAGCCCATACATTATCATTAGCATTCACATATAAAGTTGTCATGGTCTAGGAACAATATTCCCTGATTCAATGCACTCTCAAAGACTCTCCAAACCACATGGCCTCTCTCTCTCACTCCCCTGATCTTCCCTTTGCCTCTCCACTGCAGCATCTGGAGAGAATTGGAGCCACTAAAGAAGGATCACAGACTGAGATAAGAACACTTCACTGGAAACAGCATTTAGGTAAGAAAATAAACAGTTACAGCAAGAGTACTAATCGCAGAGGGTATAAGAAAAGAGGCAATTCACACAGAAAAAAACCAACCAAAACAACCAAAACCAGACAATACCAGACAGCTTCCTACACAACATTTTCTCAACCAGAAGAAACCCCTTCTCCATGGAAGAGAATCCCTTTACCTCAGCCCCAGCAATGACACGAAGTGGTATAGAATAACCTCCTTGTTTAGGCATGTCCCCTTCCAGCTGCTGCAAAAAATTAACCCAGAACTGGCCAGAAGCAGGACAATAATAAATGACAACTTGCTGCTCCAAAAAGGGATGCCTAAGCAAACAGTATGGAAAGGGATGGTGTGAGAAAAAGGAGCAACAGCAGGATGAACTGAATACATCCATGTAAGACAGCTTTCCTTTGAACAAGTGAAAAGACTATATCCTTGTCTTTTATTTTGCTTTTGTAAGGCTTTGGGTTTGGTAAGAAATATGTGATCAGCAGCCTTAGGGTCAGATTTCCAAAACATAGACATGCACATTGGTTTTCTGAGTGATGGTGCTTTCAATACATGACAGATTGAAAAGACTTGAGCAAGCTAGAAAGGAAATGTCCCATGCTCCACCAGTGTGAATCAGAGTGTTCTGCTATTGGGACAAGCATCCCCCTGCTCGAGACAGAGGGTACATGCCACAAGGTAACCTGTGGATTTACCTGTGTGACCACACAGAGGACATTAAATGTGACAGACATGTCACTACACTGGTGGAACTTAGCTGCATAATACAATGAAAAATGATGGGAGTCCTGTTTTTCTCATGAGGCGAGACAGCACAAAGAGATTTGCAAAAGTGTTGTTTTTTCATTCCTGTCTTTGACTCAGCATCAGCTGAAGCTTTGAGTGCAGCAGCTGGCATGTTTACAAGCAATTCAGAGAAGCAATGTGCTTCCTTCCAGATGCATTTGCCAGCTAGGATATATATGAAGACGCATATTTTTCAGCTGTTACCTGGACAGAATTCTGCCCTAGCTGAGCATAATTTCAAGTAAGACTACATTTATTTATTATAGCAGTCAGTTTGTTTAATTCCACAAACAAAAGAGCCTTTTTAATAGCACACAGAGCCAATATGGCCACTTGCTGCCAGAAGCAGAGTTTTCATGGGATGTCTAGTGTTGAAGGAAACAAAAAAGCCACTTTGACCTTCTTATTGCTGTTCAAGAGGGTATTTCTCAACTGTAAGTAATATGATGGCTAAGTAATCACACCACTGGCACCAAACTGTTAGCAAGAAAAAATCCTTGCGTACAAAAGGCCCCATATGGTTAAGTACGTATTTTTCAAAGAGAAAAATTTTCAAAGAGAAAATAATGAAGCTGTCTCTTTCATTATACATTAATGACTTCTTTATTATGTGCAGGAAAATAATCAGCCACTAAAGAGAGAATATAGAATGAGACTCGTTTGTCAGTTAGTTGAAGATTTATTTTCAGAGCTTAATATTTGTCTGGAGATGTTCATGTTAACAAATCTGTCTCATAAAATAATACTTTTTAAAGATTTAGCAGATTGAATTATAACAAGAAATGCAATAAATTTATGACCAGCTGAGAGCAATTCTGAATATAGAGATGTAATATATTGACTCAGCAGGTTTGTTTATGACACCCGGCTGTGTGGGCAAGTCGACACAGCTGGAGGGAAGGGATGGCATCCAGAGGGACCTGGACAGGCTTGAGAGCTGGGCCAGTGCAAACCTCATGGAGGTCAACAAAGCAAAGTGTAAGGTCCTACAGCTGGGTCATGGCAATACCAGACACACCAACAGCTTGGGTAGAGAAGTGATTGAGAGCAGCCCTGCAGTGAAGGACGGGGGTAATGGTTCATTCAGCATTAGCCAGCAGTGTGTGCTCAGAGCCCAGAAAGCCAGTTGTGTCCTGGGCTGCATCCAAAGCAACACAGCCAGCAGGGTGAAGAAGGAGATTCCACCCCTCTACACTGCTCTGCTGAGACCCCAGCTGGGGTGCTGCACCCAGGCCTGGAGTCCCCAACAAAGGAAGGACAAGGAACTGTCAGAGTGAGACCAGAGGAGGCCATGAAGCTGATAAGAGGAATGAAAGACCCCTATGAAGACATGCTAAGAAAGTTGGAGCTGTTCAGCCTGGAGAAGACAATGTTTTACTGGGACCTAATAGCAATCTTCCAGTATCCAAAAGGGCCTACAGGAAAGCCTGAGGGTCTTTTCATCATGAACTGTAACAATAGGACAAGGAGTAATGGGTACAAACTGAAAGGAAAATTTGGGTTACGTATTAGGAAGAAATTCTTTACTGTGAGGTTCATGAGACACAGGAAGAGGTTGCCCAGGGAAACTATGGATGCCCCAACCCTGGCAGTGTTCACAGCCAGGTTGGATGGGCTTTGAGCAGCCTGATCTAGGGGGAGGTGCCCCTCCCCATGACAGGGATGCTGGTACTAAATGGTCTTTAAGGTCCATTCCAACTCTTTAACATTCTATCTTCCTGTTACTTCAGATTTTGAACCCAACCCCATCAAAGCTGAAGTAACAACCCATACTTACAATTAGAGATATGGTAAAGAAGCAGCTTGAGGTGTGATGGCCTTTCAAAATAAACATGTTTGATCTTGAGTATTTAGGAGTCTTCTCTTGCTAAGTTAATCACATACCTCTATTGTTTACAGTGTGCCTATGAAAAGCCATTTCACTGATGTTTTCTAACTCTGAGTAAAACTGATTACATATCTCAAAGTAAATGCTGAAAATTAGAACATTTATTTCTTATTTGGCAATAGGAATATCTAGAAAACATCAGGGTTTTATTTTTGTCTAAAAGGATAATTCCAAAAGAACCCAAGTTTCAGAGGACTTGGAGTTAATTAACTCTGAGCCTTACTTTTAATTCAGGTATTATATTCTTCAAATAAATTAAGGATAAAACTGAGATTCAACAGATAGCTTGAGATGTGAATCAAAATTGATATCTAATATTTGCCCTACTTAGAAGAAGAAAATCAAATAGAAGTTGATATTTTCTCACAGTAAAAAAATTTCCAATGAAGTGAAGACATTAGCTTTCAGTCTTGCAGCAGGAAGAAATTTAGTACTGCACAAGGATTTTACTCTACTATTATCTTTAGCCATTTATGAATATCTGCTAAAGGTTTGTCACAATACTGATGCCATCTAAATATCAGCTTTAATACATTCTTCTATAACTGGTTATATCAGCATAGTGGAAATACAGTTATAATGTTATTATGAATTATAAAATACAATAATTTTTTTAAAAGCAGTACAATTATCCTGGATTTGTCTTATTTCAGTAACAGATATATGTACTTCTGGTGATCCTGACTGCTCTAGCTGAAGAATTCTTCCACTGGTAAAAAAAATTTAGAAGTGAATATTGTGCCATCTGAGTAGAGCTCAAGGACAGTAGCAAAACACATACCTCTAACGATCAAAAGTAGATCTATTTCAGCACTCAGTGTATTCATATAGATCAAAGAATTATTTCTAAAAGTCTTCAACATTGATAACAACGCATTTTATAAGTTATAAAATTGTTGTCTATTATTGTCTATTATTATTATTATTATGTATTTTATAACCATAGAAATTTCTCCTATAAGATCCCTATATCATTCAGGGTTCCCAACAGACAATACTAGTAGATTTTACTCTCCATTATCAATTGTAATAAAACCAAGGTCCCAATTGTATTAAGAGTAGCAATCACATGTTTTCTAGGATGATTTTTGTATGTCATTTTAGCATTTCATAAAGTACCTAGACTAAGTGATATTTCTTCCTTCATTTTATAGATGGAAAACAGAAAGGGGCATATTAAGGTCAAAACATTTCACTAATTTAAAGTATACTAACTGTGGATATCTGAGACCTTATTTTGGAAGAGTTCTGCTTTGTCCTAATCATTATGTATGGAAAGCACAGCTCTGCAATTGAATTTTGACTTCAGTTATGCTTAGGTGTCATCAGGTGTTCTGTAGATAGGACCCTGCAAGATGAACTGACTATCCATAAAAGCCTGACAGCTACCAAAGGTCGGGGCTGGGTCAGCCAGCGTAGAAGGAAACAAGGATCGGCAACAGAGGCAGTGCAGCTACCATTTCTTCCAAGTTACATCTAGCTGCATCAGAAAGGCTTCCATGTTCTGCTAGCTGCTCCCTCACTTAGCAGGTGCCTTCAACCCTGCCCCACATGAGGGGAAGTTCTGCCTTCCTTTCTGGCTCTTCTGTCATTGCTGTACAGCAAGTCTCATACTCTGTGTCACTGTGACAGAAGGACAAATGAGGAAAAGCCATAACCATGAAATAAAAGCTAAAATGACTAGCATTTACAAAGTGTTGACGTCAGCCATGCTGAAAGTCTTAATAGTGAAGTTTTGCTGCCTTTTGCCAAATTGCTTTGCACTCTTCATGACATAGTATTAAGCTCAGCTTAAAGGGGTATTTTCCTACTTGTATATCTTTAAATAAACCTACGAAAATAGCAGAAAGCACATACTGCTAATAAAGCTTTCATATTCAAGCCTATTTAACTCCTAGCTCTACAATAATCAATCTGCTTCTAGTTTTTATAGTGTACATTCATAATAGTTTGTTTCCAAATGGAAGCATTATTAAACTAGTCTTAGTTTATAAATAAATTGTATTAAATTTCTTTATATGGATCTTTTGATTGTTCTGTGTTCTCTAATGAAGATAAATTAAGTTTTATTACATATATGAGACCATTTGAAATTCAGGTCATACTTGTTAAATGTTTAAGTCATCCAGGTTCACGCCTCCTTTCTGACATGAATACTGACTTGCAAGGGGCAAAAATTTTCTTTCTGTCATGGGTTGATGCTGGCACAGTGCCAATGCACCCACAAAAATATATTTTTCTCAAATGAGTGCTGTGAGATGTGACCAGAAGCAGACCAAAGCAGGCTTAAGGTTAGGAATGAAGGAAAAAAAAACAAAACAAAACAAAAAAAACCCAACTTTATTAACCTGCAATATAATAAGAAGAACACACAAAATTCAAAATTAAAACCTTCCAAAACATTCCTTCTCCCCCCACCCAGTTTCTACCAAAACACAGTGAGACAAAACCTTGGATTCTCTGTCAAGTTACCACCCCTCAGATAATCAATTCTCAGTTCATCAAGGGAGAGAAGAGTCTCTCTTGTACCACAGTTTTCCCCAGGAAACACCATTAAAACCTCTTGTGCTTCCATGTCACACATGGCACTGCCCAGAGAAAATCTGCCATCGTGACATCTTCCTTCCATCTCATCACTGCACATGGACCAAAACTGCTTACAGGGTTCCCTTTTAAGGATGCTTTGCCAAGTACCAAAAAAAGCAACAGTCTCTCACTTTCGGGACAACAGTACCCCCCATTTTTCCACCTCCCCTGCGGCCAAGGGTTTTGAGACCAGAGATCTTCTCTGAAGACAGAAGGGACAACCACACCCTCTTCATTTTTCTCTGTTCACTCTTGCACTGCAGCAGGTCACTTTCTTGGCTCCAGCCATTGCCTCCCCCTAAACGCAGTCCCTGTGTGATAGGAAAATTAGTTCAATCTATGGCTATACAAGAGAAGTCCAGCCAAAGGCCACTCCATCACCTCCTCCCTCAGGATTATTTCCCATCTTCTTCTGACATCTTTCTCTTGCTCTGACCTTCAACACTTGCACATTTCCTTTCATTTCATGTCTGTCTCTCTTCTCTTTCAGATCAAAGAGGATTAGTGTTTCACAAAGTTTTCATTGTCCAACGGTTAGAATCTCAGGCTGGGGCTAGGCAGAGGAGGCTTGAACTCTTCACTGACCAGAACAGAAAGAGCAAGTTCCTCCGGCAGTTCTCTGTTTATAACCCGCTGTGTTCTCAGAGGCATATCCATGTCTTCAGTTACATCAGGCGTCAATATTCAAACCTGCCCACTGATTGGTTTGGCTGTAACTTCCCAAAAAACTCACTTTCCTGTCAACCTACGACGCTTTCCAAGAAGAATGTTTTATATGAATCTGTTGTCATGCATGTCATTTATTCATTTCATATTTTAATGGGTAACTAGCATGAAATAGGAGGAAGACTGATAAATCAAATTTGCCTAAAGTCTAAATACATATTAATGGAAATGCCTTCTCCTGCAATCCTCTATTGGTGGAATTTAATTCAGGACACTTTCACTTCAACTCTCCAAGAGCTTTAGAAATAGTAATTATTAATAATGAAAGAAAAGATACTTCCAAAAATACTGTATGACAGTACACCATGGGGCTCATGAACTATCTAGGTAGGCATTGCACACCAAGGCTCAAGTTTTAGATATTTTACAAAGCTGAAGGACAACTTAATAGAAACAGTAGGACAGAGTAGTACACGTTTATGAGGGCAGATGTCAGAGGACCATCACCACAATAAAGCCCAAATACAACTTAAAACCACCCATCAAGACACAATATGAAGTGCTGAAAAGCAGTCACCCATGAAGTACTAACATCCAAGTGCACAATGGCCACCAAGTCTTCATTAAAATGCCCCAGGGATTTCAAAGCATGCTGGCAATATCATAACTTGAAGAATTCTTGTAATAGTGCCACTGAATTTCATGAAACCAGAGAGGTGCATGTCTGTGGCATTGCCCATCAGAGCAGCTGGATTAGAGTACAGGTGAAGGCTGCAAAAAATGTCCCCATGACTTGTTATAGTAGAGACAGCTCTTTAGATTTTATTACGGAATCAGCAGAGCTCAAAAGCACAGCAGGAGCTCTGAATTCAGAGGGTGGCATCCATACCAAGTTTTGAAACTCCTGTGGCTAAAATTATTCAGGAGCTGAACTGGCAGTATTTCTTGAACCAGAAATATACTGGTTGATGCTGGCCTTCCCTAACCAAAACAAACTTAAAAATTTACAGAGAAAACCAGAGAATGTACACTGCTTCAATTTAAAAACCCCGCAACACTGCATGTACCTTCAGCTGTGTATTATTGCTGCTGTTGTTTAATGCCCTGAATGTGAGACTGAGGGTGAGTGTCAGAGCATGGCTGGTATGCCTCCTGCACTGTCCTGGGTTTGCACTGCAGCTGTATTAGCAACCTCATCTCTACACACCGCAACAGTTCACAGCATTGTACACTTCTTACAGCTCCATCAAAAGTATAGATCCTTTCAAAATCAGTCCCAGTGCTCCTGCAACCTCTCATCACAGAGGCAATCAAACACTAAAAGTTGTGTTGGCAGTTCTGAAGATCTGAAACTCCTTACCATGAGCATAGCTTTCAAACTTGCCAAACCTAGAGTGAAGTCTTCTCTCTTGTCATTTCAAATGCTCCTCACATCATGCCAGCCTCTTTGCATAAGTTAGCCTCTTATGTTGCAAAGATTGAGGCTCAGTCCAAAATCTGCATCAGTCATGATCATGATGCACAACTTTGTTTTGCCTCCTACCTTTGCTTTTTGAAGAGCCTTTTGCCCCAAGAAACATCCACAGGAACTGTTATTCTGGGGAGTTTTTTTCCTTTGGCTCCTTGGAAGATGAAGAGAAGCTTATAAGGGGAGGCTTAATTTTTTACCTTTCCTATATTATTCATCTACAGAAATATTTCCCACAAACAATTTCTCTCTAATTACATCTCTGTCATTCTGATTAGTCACTTCATATGATGTCAGTAGCTGCATTTGAGGCATAACAGAATTGATCTGATATAGTTATCTTTCATATCAGACCTCTGGTATTTGCTGTAACTGCTATATCAGTTACAATCTATGTCCATGCCCTGTAGCTTTGTGCACCATTGAGATGGACATTTTATAGTGTCAATCAAATGCAGTCCCAGCTGTGCTCTTGAGTCCTTCTCAGAGGGACACTAACAACACCTTTGCTTTGAACACTGGTGTTTAAATGTAGAGGCTCTGCAGGCATAGAGGCTTTACCTATATATTAAATAAGGCCTTTCACAAACACTAGTATAGTTCTGGTAGCTCAGACCTCAATTTTCCCTTTAGTTTACTGCTAATTGTACTGTTACTTGTTGAAGGAAATACCCTTTATAAAAGTTGTGCTAATGGCATCCTGTCATGGTTTAGGAATCATACTCCCCAATCCAGTGCCTCCACCAAGACTCTTGCAAGACAGATGCCTCTGTCTTGCTTTCCTGTCCTCTCCCCTTCCCACTGAAGCAGGATGGAGTTGAGAATTGGACACACAAAATGTGATCATCATGGGCTGAGATAAGAACAATTTACTGGAAACATCAATGAGATAAGAAAGTGAATACTAACAGCAACAATGTTAGTTACAAAAGTGTACAAAAGACAGCATAGTTTACATGCAAAAATGCTCACCATAGACCCAGGGCAACAATGAACATTGGCTTTCCCCCTTTCTCCATGTCTGATCAACAGCAAAGGCTGCCCGCCCACCTTCTTAGATGCCTGGGAGAGCTCCTTACCCCCCACCTCCAACAAAGATGTGCAGTGGTACAGAATAACCTCCTAGCCATGCCAATGTAGACATGTTACTGAAAAAATTTAACTCTATCCTGGCCAGAACCAGGGCACACCCAAAACGTAGATACCACTATATTTTTATCCTTCTTTTTTCAGCATAAAGGGGTGATATCTGTAGTTTAGTAATATGCATAGCTCAATACATATCTTCTTTACTATTTCATGGTTATGTTAAAACACAAGAAATTATGCCCAAAATCTGGCATTGTTAGACAACAAAATACTTTTTCCTTTGAAAATGGGTTTTTTCTCCAAAATCGTGTAAGCAATATAAGGCATTTTGTTGCTGCGTCCGTTATGTTATTGCCTTAGTTAAAACTATCTTTATACCAATATACCAAATGTCCAAATGCAATACGGTTCTGGGAAATACATCTTGATGCATTGCACAGTTTGTCTTTGTAATACCTATTTCTGGAGCTTCTTTAGAGAGACTCTTTCTCTCTCAGTGAAGTGCCACATAAGAAAAACAAAGAGGAATACAACAAAAATTGTACAGCCAACCAAACAAAACAAAACAAATAAAACCAAAACAAACAAAAAATTTTAAAAAACCACAAAAAAGCAAAAAAAAACACAAAAAAAGCAATTTAAAATGGTGTGGTGAAGAAACTGAATATTAAGGCCAACAAAGAAAAAAAAAAGAAAGGTGAAATTAATATGAAAGGCTTTAAATGGTAGACGATCATGCATAAAAATAAACTATGACTCATTGGTCGATATTAAAAAAACTTGAGCAGATTTTTCTTCCCTAGATCTCTGGGTAGCTGACAGCACATGATTTAAACAGAGATGGATTATGAAATTCTCACTCCACTGCCATACTTTCTGACATGTGTTTTCTTACTGTCTAATCCATTAAAGCATTCCTTTTAGGCAATCTGCTTATTTTAATATTCTTTCTGTGGTGTTCTCTTATGTAAAATTAGAACTCTTTTCTTCA
The DNA here is from genome assembly GCA_014549065.1 of Cardinalis cardinalis. NCBI lineage: Eukaryota > Metazoa > Chordata > Aves > Passeriformes > Cardinalidae > Cardinalis > Cardinalis cardinalis. The sequence continues at coordinate 582,687 of JACDOX010000201.1, forward strand.
TAGGTTCCACAAAAATTCCACAAAACATTTGCATTTCTAGCTCTAAATTTTCTACGTTTCCTCATTTTTCCTTTGAAATTAAAAATCTTTAGCCTAATGTCTTTCTATTTATTTTAAGATTAAATTATCATCGTTCACAGCTCTTTTTTTTCCTGATCTTTACCTGGGAAGTAAAAACATGGTTACATTTATCTCTCTAAGTAATATATCAGTGTCAGAAACCAAGTCCCACAGGCAAGAGTCGAAGAAGTCCTATCAGTTGTCAGCTCTTCCAAAATACCCAAAGAGACAGTATGAGGTCTGCAGGTATTCATCAGCCATTTCAAAGCATTAAGATCTGTTCATGCCACCTACACCTGTTTTCAAGATACAGGATGCGATCAATGTATAATATCCTTTTGGATGGATAATATCCATCCAATGTATATTATCCTTGTTTAGCTTATTTTTCTCTTCTCCTGAACACTGTAGATCTCTCAGCCTCTGTATTCTAGTCATGATACCGTTTCTTACACACCAGAAACTCTGTTTGGTCCTTTCTGGTACTCACTTTCTTTATATTATTGAACACATATGTCTGTACTAAGTGTTAAGGACGTGACAATTACCACTTCAAGTAAGTGCGCACATTCTTTTAGACCTATAGTGATTTGCTAATAGGATGTCTCAAGAAAGAGTGCACATGTGGATTCTCTCCTGCCACACATTCCAGCAGAAGCCATAGGAACTTCCTGGCCCAAAGGATCAGTGTCCACATCTTCCAGCAATACAGACGCATTCCACTACCAATTACTGAGTCTGAGAGCCGGGGTCTTACCCTTCAGCCACTGCCTGTAGTACTACAAACACATCTTAAGAGTTCTGCAGTCTGTCTGGAGCCAATTATTTACTTCTGTTTAGTAATGTCTGTGTACTTCACTTTCACGTTTGCATTCTCCAGGGTTTAGGACAGAGACAGAAATTCAGAACAGCAAAGTGAGAAAAACTTGTGACTCAAGGTAAATAGAGTTTAGTAAGTGAAGGGAAGAAAAAGAATAAAAAGGAATATGCTGGATTGGGACAGCTGTATCAATTCCATCCTATTTCAAAGTAGTTCCAAAATCTGATTTCCTGTGTTTCAATGGTATTCTTTCTCCACTAGTGCCTGTAATGCCTATCTGGTGTTCTCACATCCCTGAAGTCTCTCAGCTGTCGTATGTTGTATTGCATTTTCCTTCTTTATGCCTTTACTCTTTCTGCAAACTGAAACTAAGTGCAAAAAAAATTATGTGAGTCTCTCCGTGCATTATTGTTGTTTTCAAAATTAAATTAGTTTCCTCTATAACACTATTTAACAAAATTTCATATCCAAGTGTCCTGGATTAACCACAGCTACCAACTACCAAGCAACTGCTCGCTCATCTCCACAACAGAATCAGGGAGAGAATCAGAATGGTAAAAGCTGGAAAACCCCTGGGTTCAGATACACACAGTTTAATTAGGAAAGAAAAAGCCCCACACATAAATCAAGCAAAACTAGGAATTAATTCACATCTTCCCACAGGCAGGCAGGTGTTCAGCCATCTCCAGGAGACCAAGGCCCCACCACGCGTAACAGTGACTAGGGAAGACAAACTCCTCCCTCCAAATGTCCCCCCTTCTTCCTTTTTTTTACTCACTTTATAAAGGGAGCATGATCACTTTACATAGTGACCATGATGTCACATGGTTTGGAATATCCCTTTGCTCAGCTGGGGTCACCTGTCCTGGCTGTGTCTCCTCCCAACCCCCCAGGCACTCTCACCTCCTCTGCAAGTGTGGCAGTACAAAAAACCAGAAAAGACCTTGGCTTTGTGTGAACTCTGCTCAGCAATCAAAAACATAACATTCTCAATTCTTTGTTTAGCACAGATCCAAAACACAGCCCCACGCCAGCCACTGTGAAGAACATTAACTCTACCCTAGCCAAAATCAGCATGCTGAGAAAGTACATAAATCCTTAAAGATGAAAAAAACCACTTTTTTACATTCTAAAAGTCTTACTAGTCTTTCATGTCCATAAAACAAATTTCATTGGAATCTTGAAAAATATTGTCACTTATGGTTCACAATATTCAGGAACAAAACACTTTTCACTTGAAAAAACAAAAAAAAAAGCAGAGGGAAAAGAGAAACAGACATTCTCCCATACACTTAAAAAAACCAAATTATTTGGAAACTCATAATTTCAAAATTAAGCAACTACTTCCAAGTACATTGGATGAATCACATGTGTAAGACTGTACAGGTTTGAAATTGTAAGCTGGATCTTATTTCATTTCATAAGGCACTGTTTCTTACTTGACTCAGCACCTAGGCAAAGGATAAGGGATATGTTGGTTTATCAAAAATGTGTTAGCCTGCCAAGGGGTCTCTTGGAGCAACTCTGTGAGCTGCACATTAACACAAATCACAGATGCTGAAGCTCTGCCCTTCCTACAGCAGGAACAAGCACAGAGACACAGAAAACACAGGTCCCAGGTGGCTGCATAACCCATGAATGGCACTCACCCAGCTCTTCCTTTCTTGGCTTGTAAAGAATACACCATGATCATTGTGACCAACAATCCCTGGCCACCGAGTCTTACCCTACTGCTGCACCATGTGTTTCTTCAGCAGAAAACATGAAAGTTAATCTGAGGCACTTTACACCAATACCTAAGTATTGAACTCCCTTCATTTACTGTCAGGGAGAAGGTGACAACTGTTCTTTCCAAAGAACTTTAAATCTCTAGGTACTGCAGAAATGTTAGTTTTCTATTTAGACAACCAGCTACCCAAGTGTAAACTCACACATCTAGATGCTTTTCCTCTTTCCATAAACACCTTCTAATATTTTAATACTCTGTCCATACCAAATAGTACCAGTTCTTGACAATATGTTAATCCTTAGAACTGAGATATCCCAGCTATCTGAAAGGAAAATCATGTCTCTTCTATATGTCAGGAACCTCCAATAATAGAGTGTGATAGTGAGCAATTTTTGTGATTATTTCAAAATCCTACAGCTTTATGCAATTCACACTAATTTTTAGCAGAGTTTTCACGTTGCCTTTATTCCCAGTGGTTCTTGTTTTATAATATAGGAAGGAAGTCCTTTGCCATCCCCAAGTGAGAACATGGTATATTCTTTCTACAGTGCTACCTGTCTGCAAGGCTGCAGAGCATATGCTTCAACTGCTAGCTAGAACTACCATCCAATTTAACAATGCTTGCAAACAGGAAAAAACATCAGCATCATTGCTGGCCTTATCTCTGAAGGTAACAGAATGTCAGACACATACAACTTTAGATGATATGCCTTGTCTCATGGGGCTGGAAATTCTGCAGGAACTGCCAAAGACCTGCTTGAGCCATTAATTTAGTCCAGCCTTTTTTCTGTCAAAAGATATTGCAATAGGCTCCATCCTATTCTTGCCATGCAGCCAGTGAGCAGAAAGCATTCAGTAAAGGTGCACCCCTTGAAAGGCCAAATGAATCCTGGAGCACCACAAATGACATCCCCTAAATGCTACTGGAAAGAGTGAAAATGAAAACTCAATACTGCATCAAGTCAGCATTCAGACTTCTCTGCATAAGACAGGTAAATATAAAAAGAGGGGTAGTGTCTACACAGAGCAATGCATGGCAGGTGGAAGGAAATGGAACAGAGTGAAAAGGATAAACTTGTAGAATCAGGAGGAAAGGAAAAGAAAATACTATTATTAATAACCTAGTTTGCTAAAAACAAAAAGAAGAAGAAGGGAAAGTGCAGACTGATGACTGATGTAGATTTCTGCCTCTTCATATCTCTGAACACTTTTATCTCCTATGATGCTGTTTAGGTGAAGAGTACGTGCAGTCTGTACTAGCAACAGCAAGGCTGAGCTATTTATGTCCTAGACATGCTTTGTGGATTTACACAAGCTATTTCCCCTACAGAATCCAGTCTCAGACTTCCCAAATTTCAGGGTGTAACTTAAAAACCAAGATACAGAAGGTCATACAGAAGGACAAACACAGGCCACCTGGTTTGCTGACACAGATGCCCAGCACTTCCAGGTTAACCATGCACACTTGATACCTCTTACACTGAAATATATCCATCCAAATCAGAAAGAAAAGTTGCTAAAAAGGATTGCTGATAGGACCTGACACCTTTTATACTTAAGATTTTTAAATTATTATTTTCTTTTTTAAATCAGAGCAGATATCATCTCAGATTACCTGTTGGCTACTAGATATCTGCTTGCTGGCCACTCTAATTGATACCTTGGTCACCAGTCTTAATATGAAGTCCAAATGAGGGGTGGCTATAGATCCTGATGTATATTTCCAACTCCACATCAAAAGGCAGGCTAGATAACACAGCAGGAAAAAATCTACTTCCTTTGCCTATAAAATCTGACAATCACACCCCTGACCCAGCAGTGTGGCCATGTAGCCAAGAAGGCCAACGGTATCCTGGGGGCATTGGGAAGAGCATTGCCAGCAGATGGAGGGAGGTGATCCTGCCCCTCTACTCCGCCCTGGTGAGGCCTCCCCTGGAGTGCTGTGTCCACTTCTGGGCTCCTCAGGACAGCAGAGACATGGAGCTGCTGGAGTGATGTTAGGATCCAATCATTAAGATGCCTCTGCTCAAACTGAGGTACAAATAACACCGTGTGCCAAAGTCAATAGTATGGATTTTGTTTAACAGTAAATGTTACTCTTAAATAAACCTCCATTTAATCTTGGAATTAACCCCTTCCTGTTTGCCATTTGTTCTTATCTTATGGGAATTTTTTCTTTGACACTATTTGGAGACAGTTCATTGCGCTCTTAAAGCCCTTACAAGTGCATCCAGGAGAGGACTGTGAAGATGATCAGGAGAATGGAGTATCTCTCTTAGAAGGAAAGGCTAAGAGAGCTGGGCCTGTTCAGCCTGGAGAAGAGACTGAGAAAGGACCTCATCAGTGTACACAATTATCTGAAGGAAAAGTATTATCTGTGTCCCTTTAAGCTGTCTCCCAACTCCCATGTGTCTGATAGTTGTTAGTGATTTTATTCAATATGTATTTATACCATTAAAAAAATTCTTTCACTTTCATTTGAAACTGCTTTGTGTATTTGATTAGGAAAAATTTTTAGAAGGTATTGGTAAGAACAAAAAGATCTGAACTTTTAAAAATTTATTTTGTTACAGCTTTTCCAATATCCTAAATTGATTGACAAGTGGCTTAAGCACAACCTCTTAGAAGTTCAAAGGCTTTGTGAAAGACATTTTAAATACTGTATTTTGAAGGAATGTTTTCATGTATTTATTTTTTAAATGCTGTTTTCTAGCCAAAACCAAAAAGTTATGTGTCTCGCCAGTTCTCATAACATTTACTGTGTTAAGAAAGTTGAATTACCACTTTGCATATCTACTATGTTGGCATATTGAATGTTACCCAACGAAACTCAAATGCACATATCCATTTTAATGTCTCATGGGCACATTTTAACTCTTTATTTAAAATACTTGCTTTCTTATGTCCTGCTATATCATGTTAATTCTATCTATTTTTCTGTTTCTTTTTTGACTATTTAATCTGGCCAAATTTAATATTATTGTTACTTTCTTCAGAACAGTTTTATATCCAATCCATTATCTTATGTCTAGCTGTGTTGTGTTTCCTTCTCAACACCTCAAACATACTGACAAAACGTGGAGAATTCTTCTAGCTTCCAACAATTTTCTACGGTTTGTTTCCCACATGCCAGATGCTGTTGGATACATGACTCCATCAAAATAATGCAAGTTATAGCACTAAGGCAGGGGTAAGTATTGTATTACTTACAGTTACTCTTTATGTTTGCAAAATAAAAACACTTGAGGTGCAAATGAAACTAATGGCCTTAGATAAAATTCCTCTGGCCAATACAGGTATTTACATTTGAGATACTGGTCTAGATCATTGCCACAATTTTATCTTAGATGTTACTTTAAAATGCAATAAATGATATCAAAAAGTATTCCTTGTTCTCCTACAGGCAATGGGGACAAATAGCTGTATTGTATAGGTGCAAGTTAATTACACCCTAATCCTCCAAAGGAAAAAGAGGTGTTAGCACGCATGGAGCTGCACAGCATAGTGTGAAGAGCCAATGAGTTTTGTTAGGCCTCAGCAATGGCTGTCAGAGGCCCGGGGGGGGGACACCGAAGGCACTGTACCCTAGAGACTGAAAAAGCTCTCTGCCAAAGGACTGTGCTGGGACATCGGGCTGGGCCGATGGTCTCCTGTCGGCAGGCACACTCGGGAGGAGCCGGGGGCATGAAAGGTAACTGTGCCACAGGCTCCGGGGGCTGTTCTGTGCCTCGCCTTTTGACTCTTTTGGGCTCTCCTGCCCTCACTGGCTCTTGCTCGCCCTCGCGTCTGTCCTGCCTCCCTGTGTCGCTAACCGACGCCCTGCCCGCTTTGTCTCCGCTGCCTGAGGCGCCTGCGATCCAGCGGCCCAAGCCAGGCCGCCGCCCATCCTCGTCGCGACTGCCCACGCTCCTGGCTCTCGGGCCCGCGCTCCTGGCCCTCCATCCCACGCTCCCGGCCCTCCTGCCCACGCTCCTGGCCCTCCTTCCCACGTTCCCGGCCCTCCTTCCTAGTCTCCTGGCCCTCCTGTCCGCGCTCCTGGCTCTCCTGCCCACGCTCCTGGCCCTCCTTCCCACGTTCCCGGCCCTCCTTCCTAGTCTCCTGGCCCTCCTGTCCGCGCTCCTGGCCTTCCTGTCCGCGCTCCCGGCCCTGCTGCCCGCGCTCCCGGCCCTCCTGCCCGCGCTCCCGGCCCTGCTGCCCGCGCTCCCGGCCCTCCTGCCCGCGCTCCCGGCCCTCCTGCCCACGCTCCTGGCCCTGCTGAGCTCCTGCTCGAGCACCCCTCACACTGTGTCACACCCTCTTTTCCTTCTGTCTCCTCTCTCTCTCTCCTTCTCTCTCCCATTCTTTCCCTGTTGCTCTGTCTTCTCTAGTCCTCTTTAGTGGGGTAACTCCTTTTTGTTTTGTCTTTTCATCACTAATAAACAGTTGTCAGATACAATGTTTGCCTCCTTAGCCTCAATTTCATTCCCGACATCTGTTTCTAAAAGAACTCCTTGCAGTTCCCTGCAGTGGACTGCAACACATACCCAGGGTAAAAACTGGTGGAAGTTGGCAGGTAGGGTCCAGTCACCACTAGGGGCCAGGCTGGGCATCGGTCAGCAGAATGACAGACCTTAGATTGTACACCATTTGTTTCTCTTCGGTTTTATTCTCCTCTCTTCCTCCTTTTCATTGCAATTATACCTATTGTGATTGCTGTTATATTTTCATTTACTTATCAGTTCTTATTTCAGTCCATAAGTTTTAAGTTTTAATTTTTATTTCAATTCTTCTCCACACTGGGAGGCCAAAAAAGACTGTCATGTTTTAACTCCAGCCAGCAACCTAGCTGAAGATAAGATTGACATAAGAAAAAAATTAAATAGTATCAAAATAATACTAATAAAAATCATAGAATCACAGAATCTTTTTGGTTGCAAAACCTATAAGACCTTGAGTCCAACCTTTGATCAACCACCATCTGTCAACTAGACAACAGTACTAGGTGCATGTTCAGTCATTCCTTGAACATCTGCAGGGCTGGTAACTCCAGCATTTCTCTGAGTAGCTCATTTCAATACTTGACAACCCCTTACATAATGAAATTCTTCTTTATGTCTAGCTTGAATCTGCCATGGCATAGATTGAGGCCACGTCCTCCCTGTCACTGGTTGCCGGAGAGAAGAGACCAATCTCCACACTGCTACACTCTCACACCGGTCTCTCCTGAGCCTCCTTTTTTCAAGAAAAATAAAACCCAGATGCCTCAGCTGCTCCTCGCAGAACATGTGCTTCAGACCCTGCCCCATCTCTGTTGCCCTTCTCTGGACTCTCTCCAGCCCCTCAGTGCCTTTCCTGCAGTGAGGGCCCAGCCCTGGACACAGCGCTGGAGGTGTGGCCTCAGCAGTGCCCAGCCCAGGGGGACAATCCCTGCCTGGCCCTGCTGGCCACAGCATTGCTGATCCAGGCCAGGATGCCATTGGCCTTCTTGGCCACCTGGGCACAGCCTGGCCCATGTTCAGCTGCTGTCACCAGCACCCCCAGCTCCTTTCCAGCCACTCTGTCCCGGCCTGTGGAGCTGCCTGGGGTTGTTGTGGCCCAAGGGCAGGACCCAGCACTGGACCTTGTTGCACCTCACACCATTGGCCTCAGCCATGATCCAGCCTGCCCAGATCCCTCTGCAGAGCCTCCCTGCTCTCCAGCAGATAACCCACCCAGCTTGGTGGGGCCTGCAGACATTCTGAGGATACACTCAACCAGATAGTAAAAAGGACTGATCCCAGTCCTGAACCTTGAGAAACCCCACTAACTGGGGTTAGTGGCCATGAATAAGATGTAAGGTCATTCACCACCACTCTGCACCTGGCCATTCCGCCAGCTGTTAACACAGTGAAGAGTACACCTCTCCAAGCCATGACCAGCCAGTCTCTTCAGGAGAACGCCATGGCAGACAGTCTCAAAGGCTTTCTCAAAGTCCAGGTAAACACCTCCACACTCTTTCCATCATCTACTAAGCAGACCACCTGATCATAAATGGAAATCAGGTTGGTAGGCAGGACTATTCACAAACCCATGCTGGATGGCGTTACTTGGTTTGTTCTCAGTTCCGCCTATATGTGTTGCTCCTTCCCATTCCGCTAATGTCAATCATACCTCCAACCCTCCCATTTCACTAATAGATTCCCTGTCTGGCCATGAATCCCCTCCCAGGCACCTTGACTGTCACTCAGCCGTCCATCCCCCTTTTCTGGAAGCTTCCATGTGAGGCATCAAGTGATTGGTCTGAGGCCAGGAACTCCTGCCATTAAGCTCTCTAAAAGGTTTTCTTAATTGTCAGTTATCCCCCGGCTCCCTCCCTCTTGTTCCCTTATTGGTGGATGGCTAGACTCCTCCTTTGTCACTCTCCCTGTACTTACAGTATTGTTCCTGTGATCTTGGGGGGTGTGTGGAGTTGTAGACTCTGAGGGCGGGGTCTCCTTGTCCTCTGTCATTAAAGCCTTGGATTAAGTACCCTCTGAAGTGCCTACTCCTTTCCTTCACCATTGCTGGCTGTGTCCTCCCAAGGAAAGGGCTCACGCCCTTAGCTGCCCTTTGCACTCTGAGTGTGGAAGAGTCTCCCCTGCAATCGGCAGCATCAGGGCTAACAGGGAAGGGCAGAGCAGCTGCCTGGTGGGTGCTGCAACAGGCTGGGCCTGATCCCTTGGTTCTTCTGTGTATGCTATGTGATTGTGCTCAAGATAATCTGTTCCATAATCTTTTCTAGCAGCAAGGTCAGGCTGACAGGCCTGTATTTCCCTGGATCCTTCTGATGCTGCTTGTAGATGTGACCATTGGCCAGCCTCCAGGCACCTGGGACCTCCCTGGTTTACCAGGGCTGACAAAAGATGGAGAGCAGCTTGGCGAGGTCTTCTGTTACCTCCCTCAGTATCCTTGGATAAATCCCATTTGAATCCGATTTATACACTTCGGAATGTCCATCTAAATGGCTCAGCAGGTCAGCTATTTCCTCCAGGACTCTGGGAAGTGCAGTCTGCTCTCTGTCCCCATCCCTGTCTTGCAGCTCAGTGATCCTGAGGATCACTGGTCGTAGAGTTACAGACTGAGGTAAAGAGGGAATTAAGTACCTCAGCCTTTTCTTCAACCTTGGTGATAGTGTTTCCTCTTCATCCAATAATGAATAGAGGTACACTTCCAGAGTTGCCTGCTGCTTGTTCCAAAGGTTATAAACCTTGGGGTTTTTTCCTGAGTTCGTGTAAAATATATTCAGCGGGTCTCACTCTGTGACAGCTTGTCTTTTGGCATATAGGAATGTCCTTCTGCAACCTTTAGATTGCCTTCTTAAAATATGTCCAGACTTACTGGACCACTTTTTTATTAAGTTTTCCAGGGGACTGCCTGAACCAATGCCCCTAATACACCAATTATAGATAGTAATATATTAATAATAATAATATTGAGGAAGAGTGAGAGGGAGAGAGGAATAACACCTATAAGAAATAAGTGATGTACAGTACAATTGCTCACCACCAGCTGACTGATGACCAGCCCAACCCCCAGGGCAATCATTAGCTCCCAGTCTAGTGTCCCCAATACAAACACTGGGCATTACACTGTCTGGTATATAATACCCCTTTGGCCAGTTTAGGTCAGTGCTACTGGCCATGCTCCTTCCCAAAATCTTGTGCTCCTGTTCGCTGACAGAATGGCAAACTGAAAGTCCTTCATTTAGGGTAGGCACTAATTAAAACAACTAAACCATCAGTGTGTTATCAATATTATTCTAAGTTCAACATGCAGCACTGTACCATCTACTAGGAAGAAAATTGACTATTCTAGGCAAAATCAGGACATGGGAGAACACCAGATGAGAAACTTTGATGGTCTCATGATATTCCTACAAATAAAGGTGTGTATAGGTCCATATGCAGTCATGTTTGTTGTAGCAATGCTTGTAAACTACAGTCCAGCAAACTTTTTACTGTAATACAGCACTGCACCTCTAGTCTTGTATTTTTTGAGACATGAAACTTTGAAATTCAAGTTAATTATTTTAATTTTTATTATTCAAATACTATCTGTAAGTTATGATTAGGTATAAATGTAGATAAATAAATTCATCATGGATTAATTACAAGTTTGCTGCAAATTACGGTGCTGAGAATGGGATCAAGACTGATCAAAAAGTCAGAATTCTCAAGGGGTTTTGGATCCAAAACTGAATTCACGACTCAGCTCATTAATTCATATGACAAATCAAGGGCCACTAACACTTGGATTACTGGGGTTTTTTCAGCTTTATAGGCATAGAAATTTAGAAATTCAATTATTATGCAGTGTTTAAATGTTTCATACCACAGTGGTTGCAGTTGAAAGGACGTGGTGCTCACAGAGTAGGGGTAATATCCTGGGTCCTCTCTGGGAATAAAACAACATCTTCTTGTGTCTGGCTGGAAGTCAATATTTATTTCATACTTCAGTGGTAATCAGGGGCCACTGGACTAAGTCCCAGGCTGCAAATAGTTACTAATATTAAATTTTCCTGACTTAGAGGTGTACAGGGACTGCACTCTAGCCCAGAGTAGTCTGAACCAATGATCAGGAATTTGCTCCTCCTCATAATAGCACTGGTTTTTTCTGCAGGCACTTCTCCTGATGGCCTTCTAAATATCTGGATCTTAAGTCTACAGACTCACTCCTGGTCTTACTGGAGTTGCTCTGTTTCTTAATTCATTTAATTTACATGATTTGCATGGCACAAAGAAACCATAATCTCTGCAAATCCCTTTTGATCACTCAAATGTGCCTAAGAAATGCCAAGGATTAGATTGGTTCTCAGTCTTCCTGATGAGTGTTAACGCCAACACAGAAACTCTATTCCCACAGTACTGTAGCAGAAATAAAATGTTTTTAAATGAACTTATCATTAACTCCCACTAGATATTTACTCATAAAAAAGTCCCTGATTCAAGAACATCTTTGAAGCTGACTCTTAAAAAGAGGAAGCACATGAAGATCCTGAGCATTTCCTAGTACAACTATGAAATCTGAATCACAAATTATTTCTTTACAAGGGCTGTGATACAGTTTTTATTGAAGTGTGTTTTACTGCTGGAATGAAACCAGGATTTGATGGAAAGCATTTATATAAACTTTTAAAACTGTTGTGTAGAAAGCTGTGGAGGAAAGGCTAAAGGGAAGATCAAAAGAGTGACATTTAAGTTTGTGGAAGTGATTACATCAGCTGATGTCTGCAACAAGGAGAGACTTGTCCAGAAGGGTCAGATCATAGACGGATACTTTTTACAGAACTGCTGGGAGCCATCTGCACAAGCAGAATCAGGCTAGAGCATCTTTCTGAAAAGGCTCATTGAAAACAGCATTATAAGAGACACTATTAGTGTGAAGTCTAGAAATTTTTTCCTGATCTCAGTCAGCTCACACATGGCGATGTCTAGACAGTATTAGAAGAAAGCCGAGAGGCCTTGAGGGTACACAAATTTTCTGTATTCACTGACATCTGTGCTTCATGCCTCTGTATAGCATTTGGTTCATAGCTCCTGCCTCTAGAGGCAAGAGTGACCAGTCAGTCACCTCCTCACACTCCTTTTGTAATGACGCGAAGTTGTGTTTAACAGTCATCTGTATTTGTTTACCATGTTCTGACGGATTGGCTTATAGTGGGCTTGAAGCATTAGTGCTTTGATTCAGATGGCTCTGATCAAAAATTTACATTTTCCTTTTTTATGCTAAAACAGCCCAAACCCAAAAGAAAAACAATCCGGAGAATAACTAGAAACGCACCTCATCAGTGTTAAATGGTAACTCACAAAATCATGGCAAGCAAGCCAGCCTCTGGGTGAATCTCTGCAAAAGTGGAAGGGTGGTGGGAAAACAAACCTGACACAGAAGGTCTTTCACACTGTCATTCAAAACCATTTTTTTCCATCCATTTCAATAATCAGTTGAGGAATAGATTAGGCTGTAACTCTTTCTCTGGGAAATCTGAAAAAGCAATGATTGTCTTAAGATCAGTGTGCACACTGAAATAAAGCCAACTAAATGTGATGTAGCTCATAAACATTAATAAAGGCACATTACAGTATCCCAGACTGACTGAGCTGAATGTTCTTAACTTCCATGCTTTTTATGGTCTCTTCCACCTTCATAGGGAAATTTTGTTTTTTCATTCAGTTTTGTTGGTTGGATTTTTTTCAGAAAAGAATTTTGGTTTTAATAAAATTGCTTTTGACTAAAGAAAGTTTTCTGCTGCAGTGTATTTTTTAATCCCATGCTGGAATTGGAAGGCAGTATTGTGAAACCTCCGCTGGAAATGACAAACTTCCCGTACCCCAGCCTATGCACCCATCATGCACCTACCCACACAATGTGTTTGACTCACTGGTGACTTTGCCCAAGAGGAGGAGCAACTCTCATACACAGCAGCACTTGCACGTGGCTGAAGGGTTACTGTGCTGAGGAAAGTGTGAGGATGTTGTAAACTACAAGAAGGGAATAGCAGCTGAAGTTTGGAACAAAATCTGAGAAAAGGAAGGGCAACAAGGAAAGCACTGATCCCCTCACTTTGTCACCTGACCCGTACCATGACTGTTTACACTGGCTCTTTCCTGGCAGCATAACATGAGATAGCATCTTTCCTTCATGGTGTGGCTTTGAGTTGGCCAGGTGACAGACTACCAGGGACTGAGTCCCTTGGGGCTCTAGCCACACCAGTCAGAGTATTGTACCTCAGTGTGTATGATCTTTGGAGTAAAAGCATGGCAGCAAAGGACTCTTCATTAGAGAAGGGACAAACCATTTGAATGATAGCTGAAGGATTCTTCAGTTAACTACAAAACTGCATGGGCAGCTTAGTACCATAGCTTTTAACTTAATGAATTACTTTCCTATGCTTAGCTACGTTGGGAATGCCAAAGCTTTACCAGCTGATACAAGCTCAAAGCTGTTTGCAGTGTCTGTATGGCTTCAACTTGACATTTTGCAGTTTTTAGGTAACAACTGTCCAAGTGTGAATAGCTCCTGTCTCAAAGTTTTTAGCCAGCCATGCACAACATCAGCAAGTGGTTTTTAAGCAATGACTACCACTTTGTATGATCCATTTATTCTTAGTGAGAATGAAATCAGAAATGATGGTGTTTGCATGAGGCAGATTCAGCGTATCTGTCATAGCAGCTTGGCAGAGTGGTGGCTTGCTCATGTCAAGTCTTCCCTCAGGGTAAGAGGCTGGTTTGGCAGCAATGCTCAGACAAAACTGCGTGCAGTGAGGAGTTGATTAATAAGGTACCTTGCTGAAAGTGGCAGCTCTGCTGCAAAATCTCATCCACATATAATCCCACCCTACAGAAAGAAATTTAATTTAGGAGGGCCAGTCGTATCCACTCATCCATGATTTTAGCACCCCAAGGCTCAGTTATTCATTGAGAGTAGCGGTGAGAGTAGCAGCAAAGTACAGGGAAACAAAATAGTTCACACAGTCAAAAAGTATCCAAGGCTAAAGAGGGACTAGATAGATTGAGGTTCGACAAATCTCATGCTTGTTGGCAAACTACTCATAGGAGCAAAGTAGGTTGACTACTTCCAAAGGAAAGCACCCAGTTTCATTTCCCTGTTCTCTCTTAGAGGATAGAAACTTACCTTGTTTCTTGCTACATGCAATCCACCCATCTTCCTGTAGAAATAGCTACTTCCCTACAGGCACATCTACACATCTGTAAACACACCAGCCTGTCTGCGCTCCCAAATGTTTGAGTTTAATATATGCAGTGCTGTTGGCTCCCAAACTCAGTCCTCACTGAGCATATAGATCTCAGCATTGTACCAAGGAAGAAATACAGTGCTACTGGGGATGGAGAATGCAGAACTCAGAAAATCATCATAGAATTACACCCTGAAAGTGGCTATGTCACCTCATTCTTGATACATAGCCCACCTGATCCAGCAAACTAAGAACAGTGGAAGAGTTGTTTCATGAAGAAGCACAGAACAACGGAGAATTTGGAAAAATAAGTAAAAGTAAATGGAGGAAAGTTCATCCTCAACAGCTTTTTTATGCACACTACTAATTAGAAAGGTTTCCAAAGTTCTGTCTTTCATTTAGAAACTCCCTGCTTCCTTTCTATTGTAGCCACAGGATCTCTCTTTCTGTGTTGCACAGACAGAAGTGAACTGCTCTATCAAATACAGAAAAAAATCTTTCAATTCTGCTAACACTGCTGTGGTTTTTAGGTTGCTGCACTAGGGTTAAGGGCAATCCTCTCTCAAAACTTCATGCCACTTTACTGCACTGAATTAGTAATACATTTGCTGAAAATCACCATGAGTCAGAGTCGTTTTTAAATACAATGCTTTACAATAAAGCTTAATTTACTGGTACTTAGAGCTGTGTTTTTTTATACTTTCTCAGGTACAATGGAATAATTGGTGCTTCCAAAATGAAAAGTGAGTTTAACCAAAAAAAGTTTGAGTCACAGCTGTTGTTTCTACTTACCATATATTTAACCTTGACTTTTTGAACCAAATTCCTGGAAAAACTCAGTAAAACATTACATTACTTTCCTGGAATTAAAAAGAAAACGTGTATACCTGGGTTTAATCTTAACCTCTAGCATTCCGCTCTGAATACTGCAACAATGCAAAATGTCATTAGAAGCTGAAAACTGCTGAAGCTCTAAAAAGTAGTAATAGTAGTTTACAGTACAGAAAACAAAGGCTAGTTGATTAAAATTATCTAAAAGTTAATTGCTCATTGTGTGTCAACTAAGATACAGCTATCAAAGCTGGAAAAAAAGAAAGTATATACAAAGATAATAACAATACCATTAGCGTATGGCTTGGCAGTTTTCAATCTGGCCTAAATGAATTCAGTTTGTTTAATCACACTTCTTGCATGGTTTTATTTGGCTCCATCTTTGCTCTTTCCTGCAGTAATTGACCATTTCAAATTTGATTTGAGAGTAGAGAAAGATTTCTGAAATTATCGACTTCACATTTATTCAGTGAAAAAGAGTACCTATGCAAAAACCAAAAATCCAAGTCTGCATTTCAAGGTGGAAAAGGTTGTAAAACAGCAGTGGCACACAGTTGGCAGATGCTGATGGCCACTCAACTAATAAGTACTGCCTGCCTCATCAGAACACCTTCTGCATCATCTGCACATGCACTTCAGCAAGGACTGGCTTTTCCTGGCAAAGAAATCACAGCTGTGATGGGAACCAGGAACTGGCAAAAAAAGGTAAGGAAAATTGAATGGACATTTAATCAAGTAGGCTCTAATATTTTCTTCTTTCTATAAACAAAATCAGAGACAAAAATACTCCTTTATTGTGGAAAATATAATCCTTTAATTTCAAATTATTGACATTTTTGCAGCAAATTCTACTACAAAAAACATTTCAATGACTTTTTATTTGTTTTAGGATGACACAAAACAGAGAAGCAACAGCCATCTCTCTTAGAAAGAGTATTTCTTTTAAAAACACTTCAAGGTTGAATTAAATCAATTATATTGGTGTGCTTTAAACAGAAATCAAATTAAATTACACATTTTTTTAATGCAGAAGTTGTCATTAATATTTCTTTACAAATGTCTTGGAAGCAATTAATAGTTTTGTTGTATTCACATTATCTTTCTAGGTGATACCAGCAACACAAGCATACCTGAAATAATGCCAAAAAATGTAACAGCATTCAGGGTGCAACCTTCCCATGTCATAGGAATTTTTGAGTGCAACCATTCAGTCAGTTCCTTATTTGCCAAGTGGCCCATCCATCAGATTTGTGTCTCTTGAATTTAGAGAAGAGACTGTCAAGCAGGGCAGTGTCCAAGGCTTTGCACAAGTCCAGGTAGCTGATGGCAGTCACTCTTCCCTTATCCACTGATCCCTGTTGTAGCTCTGTAGGCCGCCAGATTTGTCAGGCATGATTTGCCTTTAGTGAAGACATGTTGGCTGTCACCAATCACCTCCATGTTGTCCGTGTTCCTTGGCAGAGTTTCCAGGAGAATCTGCCCTATGATTTTTCCAGGTACAGAGGTAAGACTGACTGGCCTGTAGTTTTTTCTTGGTTTATTGTTGTTAGTATACTTACTCCATTTTCACATGTTTGTTCTGGATTTTTGATTAGTTGGCCTGGAGTTTCTTTGTTTTAGTTTGTATTTTCATGGTCCTTACCCCTAAGTGGAAAAATGTTTGAAAGAAAAAAAGTTTAGGATTACATTAAATATCTTAGTAGTAGGAAAAACCTATTACTCTAGTCAGTAGTGGCTTCTTTCTTTAATCACAGAGCAGGTCACAGAAGACTGTAAGTTTTCTGTAAAAACAAAGTTGGCTGTATAACTGTATTTTTCGCAAAAGACATTATACCTCCACTTTTTAAAATATTTATGTCACAACATTTTCTCAAAAAAACCCCACAAGTAAGATATATACTGCAGATATACTTCCATAAAATAAACAATAAGATTTGAAGTTCAGTGGCATTATCACACTTTCCACTTCAATAGGAACTGTACAGATTTGCTGCTTTAGTCTCCCAGTTGGATTTTTTTACTTTTTTGTTTAACTTATTTCACTGCATGAAAGAGGTGTTTTGATTAACTGTGTGAAATCTAACTAGGTCAGGATGTATTGAATCTCAGAAAATAGTATTTTCTTCAACCTAATGACTCTTTTCTTGTATGTTGTAAAAACAAAACTTGGTGTAAAAATGTGCAACATTTTTAAATGACTTTTAGAAGCACTTAAGTTTCCTGTGACTGCCTGGTACAAAAGCACCCCCAGTGTCACACAGAAAGTAACTCTTTGGCTTCTAGAATCAGAAGTAGGGAAAAATATCTTGATTTGATCTATTTTAATTATACCTTTTCTTTCTTTGCACAATGTGACGCCATCCTTACCTCCACAAGAACAAAACGCAAACAGACAGGCTTTACTCCAGCTCCCTGAGTAATTCTGATTCTTGGAATCACAATTTTCATTTTAAATTTAGTTATAGGTAAAACATCTAGCTTCAGTGTAAAATGAAATAAAAATGCAGTGAGTAGTCTGTCCTTTGTTTTGTTGTTGCCTTACAAATATGCTCTTCTTTCTAAAGGGCACCCCCTAAGCAAGTTCTGTCATGAAGCAGTAACATCTGAATCTAGAACTTCACGCTGCAATGTTCTTGTTAACATCTGTTTCCAGAAAATATTGACACACTTATGTTTAAAAAATTACATATATTTTCCAGTATTTTTGCTGCACTCCTTGAGTATGCTGATAGTCTCAGAAGCAGAACATATAAGATACACTATTGTAGATGAGTTTATAAAAATCAGTCTTGGGTATGCATAGAAAATTCTTTGTAGTATTTGTTTAGCTTTAAAATTCTATTCAAGTGCAATGCTGCTAGCATTTTTCCCATGTGTTAGTAATTCTATAAGAATAAGATATTACGGATGAACATGCCACTGCATGTTTCTATACTAAGGTAGGCCTTCATATGAGTGCTGTAACCACTACCCATAAAATTCAGTTTGGTTCAAATTTTAGGCTGGACTTTTCTTTTACATGTACAACGTAACATGTAAGGACAGCTGCAGAATTTGATGCTGTGGAGCTCTAAGAAGGAAAATGTCTTCATTGGTTTAATCTTTTCTATTTTCGGTTAACCACAGCTCAAAGCACCTGGACCATCTTCTTTTTGAAGCCAGAGGCTAAAGATCAGAAGATAATTTGAACAGTTTCCAAGTAACTGAGCAGGTGCCCAACTTTAGACAGCTTTTTAAAATGGCAGACAAATGAGAAATTACTAAAAATAAATTTTAAATTTTAAAAAAAATGCAAATATAATCTAACTCAATGACGACTGTAGCACATCACTGGAACATAAGGAAAAGTGGTTCATTAGTCATGAGCTTTGAACTGAATGTCCTTCTAGAAAATGTTATCAAATTTGATAGTTTTCAAATTCACAGGATGGAAACTTATAACATTCTCTGCAGGAATTACTGAATAAAATTTTATAATTTAAGAAAGCATTATGCAGTCATTCAGAAGACATTGATCATAGTCCATTTAAAATCGGCATTTTAGGATTGTGTTTTCTAACTGTATCATCATATGGGGATATGGCCCATAAGGAGCAGAACTGCTGAATCAGATATTAGTACTATTTGTACATTATTTTATACATTATAGTGCCATTTTCATGCTTAGTTAAGTTGCTGAGAGTACTTTTCATTCTAGAGAAGTTACATTCCCAACTTCTATGTATTTAACCTTCTTTTACAAAGGATATCCCTGAAGTCTAATATTAATCTAATAGCACTTCCTTTAAGTAGGAAAAATAACCATAGTATTATAGATGACATTCAATTATGTACATTAAAAATGAGGTTTCCTCCCACTAACTATAACCATCTGATTCTGCTTTAATTTGTCTTCAAATGTGTTTAAATGTTATTTAATTTTTTTTTGCCATCTACTGGCACAAGTTCTTCAGATGTATAACTCTCTGATGATTTACTTGCAATATTCATTATAATTTGTTATATCCTCATACTTAGATCAATTCTCTGTCTTTGATATATTGCTGTCTTCTTGCTTGATGTTCTAAGAAAAATGAGGCTTATAAAGTTGTTTGCCAATCCTCCCCAACAGCTTTTTAATCTGTTGGCCAATTTAATTCAAATTTTAAAGAGAGAGGTGAAGTCTCTGTGACATTATGTTCACTCAAGATTTGTGAAGGTTGGTGATCTGTGGGAAGGAAAGGGACCCTTCAAGGTACTGAACAAGAAGTGAAGTTGGGGATGCAGAGAGAATAAAGGAGAACTGAAACACAAAAGCTGGAGGTGATGTGAGAAGAGCTGGCACCCTTGGAAGAGGGAAATCAGAGCAAAAAGCAAAAGTCTGGGGAAAAAAGTTCATTCTGGCCAAATGTTCATTCATTGAGTTGATTTGCATGATTTTCTATGATTTCCAGTAGCTTCATTTACATGAAAAGAGAAAGGGAAATTATCCAGCCTGGCCTGATAAAGCATTTAATCCTGAAAAGTCCTGAGTGCCTCATCTGTCAGTTGAGCAAATCTTAGAAATAGAATCTGATTTTATTTCATTTGTAAGAGTCATCTCTGTGATTCTCTACTGCATTTAGAGTAAGCAACTGCTTTTAAGCTACAGGTCATAACTTTATTATGAGTGTAAGACTCATAATTGCATTAAGACTTTCCAAAAGCACATCTACAATAGAAACATTGAGGTTTAATTTGTGTAAGCTGCAGCACTCCCTCCAAAAAAGGAAATGCTTTAATTTTTAGCATAAATTTGTTCTATTTATATTATAAAGCAAAGGCACTTACAACAATATGGGGAAGCAGGAATATTACCCAAACCACTCTGACATGAATGAGTTCAAAGCCTTTGCAAATTGTTTTTATTACATCAAGTAAAATCATTTCATCTTATACCCCAGTAGAATCTGGCACACACATATGCATTACTAATTTACAGCAGAAACCAGGTCTCGTCTCAGCAGTGGGTATGAATGAGTCAAGGCCAGAGCAGGCATTTTCCTAGTACTGTGAGAGAAAGAAAGTGCTAACTACATCAAAGTTGGCCTGACTGCAAGTAAAACACCAGCCAAGGAGGAAAAGCACAAACATATTTTCACTTTGAGATTGTGAAAAATGGCTCTACCTTCCCTGAAGAGAACAGGATAATACTGCTTATACCTGCTGAGCAGCTCTGCTTCTTTCACCAGGCTTCAAGCAGAAGAAGCTGAACAACAGTCAGCTCCTTTCCATTTGCTTCCCCTTGTGCACTCTTGGCTTACTGCTGGTTTGCATTTTTGAGAGGCCTGTTCTCCTATTTTACTGGAAGGCGCAGTCAGTTTTTTCCTTGTCCTTGGGCTGTGAAGCTGCGCTCAAAAACAGAGTAACCAACTTTTTTCCTCTACAGCTATAGAGTGGCTGCCAGTAGTTGAAAACCCAAGTGGCACAAATAACAGCCATTATGTTTGTGACTCTGTAAATGGCTAAGACAGGCATTACCTTGCCTATCTGATCCTCACCTTTCCCATGAAGAGATTTAAACCCAGCTGTATTTAAGCTGGGGCACATCAATGGCAACCTCTGCTCAAGGTGCCTTTTTCCAAACCTCTTTTTCCCTCTGATCAGAATGCAAACCACAAATTGCTTAGTTCACATCCAGAGGCATGTACATGAGGATGAAACACTGTAAAAATCTGAGTAACCGTGGCAGGTCTGAAATCTTTGGCCAGAAGATAATCTAAATCAGTCTCTGGAAGTGTTCATCAGTAATTTCAGTGACAGCCTCATCCCAAAGGCGCTTGCTAGTTATATCTACTTTTTGCTGGCCTCCAGCACAAGCTGTTAGAACTAATTCCCCTTCACCTCTCTAAGCCTGCCTCTAACCAGAGCTGAAAGCATTTTTCATTTATTTTTAGGGACTCATCAAATGTCTGTTTCTACTTATTTCTGTCCTGTAATCTATCCAAGAGTTTCAGTCTCATCCCTAATCAGGATGGATCACGCCCATTCAAATTAAGCCCTTGCTCTACAAAGGATTCAGCTGTCTTTGGAAAGAGCTTAATAGAGTCACCTTGTGTCTACCCAGAGCTCCTGGCAAAGCTGTCTTTCTCAAATACACACATAGGCAGAGCCTCGCTCTGTTTCTCTCCATTTGATGCAGAACTGCAGCAAGCACCCATAGGGGTCTCTAGCAAGGACCCAGGTCCTGTGGTTCATTCCTGGCAGAACAACATCCACTGTTTTGGCTTTTTTCCCAGTGCTTATATGTATTTTCAAGTTTAACAATGTTTTCATTAGTCTATTCCTAACCATTCTGCTTCTCAATTTCTGCCTGCTTACCCTTTACACACTCTTCAAGACATTTAGGCAACTTAATTTTGATGTCAAGCAGATTTTGGATATTGCTTGAACACTTTGGAGAAAAAAAAAGAAAATACTATAAAATTATTCGTAATATAAAATACCATCTGTTAATTCTAGTGATTTACCTTGGAGTACAGTACTTCAGGACAACCTGGTAACTGAGCATACAAGTCACAGCGTGTGGATTAGCTTCAGATCCTTTAGAAACTAAGAATCATAACTTTTTAAAAGGCTGGTTGTACTCCTTGTTTGTGACTAATGTGACCCAATCTATCCAATACTGATAGGTTGGAATCCACATCACACAGAAACAAGATTTTGAAAAAGCATTTAAATCTTCATTATTCTGAGCTCACAGTATGATTCAAAGAATGAATTAGAAACCCTGCAGATGGATGCATAAGAGGGAATAATCTTTCTTAGACTGTGCAGTGTCTTAAACCAGTGGTGAAAGGAAATTATTGGCTGTTTGCAAGATCAGTGAAGGAGTTGTGAGGGCATAAGACTGACCTGAAAATTTCTATGAAAAAATCTGCTTCCCTTAGGGACATACTAAAAAA
Organism: Cardinalis cardinalis; assembly: GCA_014549065.1. NCBI lineage: Eukaryota > Metazoa > Chordata > Aves > Passeriformes > Cardinalidae > Cardinalis > Cardinalis cardinalis. The sequence goes on from JACDOX010000201.1 coordinate 604,739, forward strand.
TAAAAAGAAAGTAATTGTCTGCAAAAGGAACAGTTAGAGGTCATACAGCTTTCAACTATAAAAAGGCAGTTATTCATTAAAAGCCAGTAGTGTTCATATACACTGAAAAAGAATCAGCCAGTTCTGTTTAAACATAGTTCTGAACAAGGAGAAATATGTTCCACACCACATATAGCTACCAAATTAGATGCTTGCTGATGTTTATCCTTCCCAGTGTTTTTTTTCATACGTAGTGCAGAGGGTCATGGCCCTGATTCTTCTCCCCTTTTTTCCTCATCCCCCGATGAGAAGTCAGATTCATATACCTGGATTTCATTGGCTGCATGGAGAGGGAGAGATATATGTTGTCTCTTTAGGTTCTTACAGACAGGAAGTAATCACAGTGGTAATAAAATGGGAGTATACTAGTCTGGTTCACTAGATGGCAATCAGGAGTAGTTTTGCTTTGAGCTAAGCAAAATTTTGGGACAATTGTTTTGCTTATTATACCATACTGTAATCCCAGTCAAACCTACAGAAGCTCTAGGTTTGAATTCTCAAGCCCTCCATTACACATAACTTCAGTGTAGCAAAATTAAACAGCATTTATGCACAAACAATAAAAGAGAGAAAATTGTTTAAGGGAAAAAAAAAAGTTGTGTCATATTATGGTTTAGCTTAAAAATAGGACCTTTCCCAAGAGGTGTTGGCTGAAGCTGCCACAACTCTGTGAGCCCCCACCAGATGATATAGCACTTCTGCACCAGGATGGCTTAAAAATTACACATTGGTGAGGCTGGAAGTTATCCAATCCTACTTTACTGCCCAAGCAGAGTCCCCTATAGCACAGTACTTGGGAAGTCCGCATGGCTTTTCAATATCTCCGGGGAAATACGCTCCACAACCTCTCTGGGCAACCCTTTACCATGCTCTGTCACTCCCGCAGTAAAGCTCTTCCTCATGTTTGGGTGGAATTCCCTGTGTTTCAGTTTGTGCCTGTGACCAAACCTAATTAGGGGGCAGGATCACCTCCCTCCACCTGCTGGCAATGCTCTCCCCAATGCCCCCCAGGATACCATTGGCCTTCTTGGCCACCAGGACACGCTGCTTGCTCATGGACAGCTTCTTGTCCACCAGGACCCCAGGCCCTTCTCCACAGAGCTGCTCCCCAGCAGCTCAGCCCCAGCCCGTGCTGGTGCCTGGGGTTGTTCCTCCCCACGTGCAGGACCCTGCACTTGCCCTTGTAGACTCCTTTGATTTGCCTGAACCATGTTGGTGTAAAGCCTCAGATCAGACAGTGTTTGATGACCCTTGCAGAAGACCCTCAGAATTTGGTGCTGTAGCACTTTGGGGCAGACACTTATTTCCTTATTATCTACATGTTAATCAGAAGACACAGTCTAATGTTCTAAAGAAAGACTGCAAACTCACCAAGATTCAAGACTTTGAAAAATGCTCAGGTTTTTCTTTCATTCCCTTTAAATTTTAATGAGCTCAAATATATTTTGGTAAATATTCTTTGCTTAATACAAAAGTTATTTGCAAGAACATCCTAAATGTTTCCCAAAATTTAAAAGCAGACTTCACTAAATCAAACAAGGAATTTTAAAATATTAGTCAAAATTATAGATACTTTTTTATGTTACAAAAGCAGAACAAATTTACTAAGAAGGTGTTTTCTGATGCAATTTACTAATCATTTTTCCTTCCCTCCCTTGTGTCAGCTTTTCATTGAAATACACAAATAAGTCCATCAAAATAATTCTGATCTGAAGACATTTAAATAAATTAATCAATCCTTAAATCTTTAGCTTGTAATATTAGTTTACCATGAGAAAAACTGTTAAGTGAAATCTAAGCTCTGATTTAAAAAAAATTTAGCATCAGCATAAAGGCAGCCACAATGCTGTTTCCAAGTCACATCATGACCAGGATTCTTAAGCAATCATAGCCCTGACAAAACAGTATTAATTCCATCTATGGAATATTTGACTCTAGGAAACAATCAGATTCTGGTTTTCCTTGCCCTCTGCACTGTATTATTATCTGAACAGGCTTTTACACACCCATGTTGCAAAACCCTCCAAGATAAACTAAACTCAGAAATCACCATAACCAAAGTAAAATTTCAGAGGGACAATCTCCAAATATGAATTATACAGAATGTATAAAATTCCTTTTTTTCTTTTAGAGTGATGAATCTAGAAACCCAGCACTTTAACCAGATTCACAACTCCTGCATACAGCACAGCACAGACTGTGCCACTGCCTCCAGCTTCAACTGAGTCTTTTTGTAGACAAATTTTCAGGAAGTCTGTAATGTTCTTAAGTGCAGATGCTGGCCCAGAAATCTCTAGAATCCAATAGTTTTCACTAGATATAAAAAGAAAGAATGTCTGAATAAGGATCCATTACAGTTTGCATTCTGCTTTTTTTTTTTCCCCCTGGTAAAAAACCCTTCTGTTCTCATTTTGAGGGATTCTGATGTACAGAGATACCAATGAACTTCCCTGATTCACAAATAAAGTATCACAATGACTTTCAATTAAATCCAAAAGTGGAAGGCATTGAAAGAATGTGGAAGAATAAATGCATCTTTAATCTCCTTGGTTGTTTGGGTGGGAGAGAATCATAGAATGACTTGGGTTGGAGAGATCTTGAAGATCATCTAGTTCCAGCCCAACCGCCATGGGCAGGGACACCTTCCACTGGACCATGCTGCTCAGAGCCCCATCCAACCTGGCCCTGAACACTTCCAGGGATGAGGCACCCACAATTATTCTGAGTGACCTGTTCCAGTCTCTCACCGCCCTCACAGTAACACAGTTTTTCCTACTGTCATTTTGGATCAATTGCCCCTTGTCCTGTCACTATATGCTCTTTTGAAGAGTCTTGTCTCATCTTTCTTGCAAGTTCTCCTCAGGTAGTGGAAGGCCCCAGTTAGGTCACCCAACACCTCCTCATTTCCGGGCTGAACAATCCCAAATCTCTCAGCCTTTCCTCTTAGAAAAGATCCTCTATCCTTCTAATCATCTTGGTGCCCTCCTTTATACTTGCTTCAAGAGCATGTCCTGCCTGTGCTGTGACCCCAGAGCTGATGCAGTCCTGCAGGTGGGGTCTCAGCAGAGCAGGGCAGAGGGGCAGAATCCCCTCCCTGGCCCTGCTGCCCACACTGCCCTGGATGCAGCCCAGGACATGTGTGGCTCTCTGGGCTGGGAGTGCCCATGGCTGGGGCATGTCCATCCCCAGCCTGGATTGATACCGGGGTTTGTCCTGACCCAGGTGCAGCACCAGCACTTGGTCTTGTTAAACCCCATGAGGTTCTCATGAGCCACTTCTCCAGCTTGTCCGGGGCCCTCTGGATGGCATCCCATCCTTCAGGTGTGTCAACAGCACCACTCAGCTTGGGGTCATCTGCAAATCTGCTGAGGGTGCATCAATCCCTTTGTCTATGTCATTGCTGTAGAAATTAAATAACTCTGGTGCCTGTACAGATCCCTGAGGGCGCCACTTGTCAGTGATGTCCATCAGAACTAGAAGCCACTGATCACCCTCTGGATGCAACCATCCAACCAATTCCTCAGCCACCTAACAGTATACCTATTAAATCCATCACTCTCCAGAGAAAAGGATGTTGTGGGCAACTATGTTAAAGATTTTAGAGAATCCAGATAAATGACACCTGTAGCCCTCCCCTTGTCCACTGATGGAGCCACCTAGCCACAGAAGGCCAGTGGCTTGGTCAGGTGGGACTTGCCTTGATGATGCTGTGCTGGCTGTCTCAAATCATCTCCCTGTCCTCCATGTGTCTTAGCTCAATTCTAGGAGGCTCTGTTCCATCACCTTCCCAGGCACGGAGGGGAGGTTGACAGGTCAGTAGTTCCCAGGGTACTCCTTTCTACCCTTTTTAAAGATGGGTGCAATATTTCCCCTTATCCAGTCACCTGGGAGTTCTCCTGACTGCCATGGGTTTTCAAGTATCAAGAGAGTGGATTGGTAACCAAATCCCTCAGCCATATCCCTCAGGACTCTGGGATGCATCTTGTCCATGAACCTGCTCTTTTCTTACAACAGAAGGGACTTTGATCTCCCAGTCTCCAGCCTGCTCTTCATCCACTTGAGGGTGTGGGAAGAGAGGCTGCCTGTGATGACTGAAGCAAAAAATTGTTGAGTAGTTCATACTTGTCTGTTGCTACCTGCTCACCAGTCTTGTTTGTTGGAGAGGGTACACTTTTTGATCTTTCTTTTCCAATTAACATACCTGTAGACACCCTTCCCGTTATTCTTTGTATCCCTCTCCAGATTTTGGTTCCAGTTGTGCCTTGGCCTTCCTCACCCCCTTCCTACACAACCATACTTCTTCTCCATACTCTTCCTGTTAGCTGTCTGTTTCCACTGCTTGTGCATTTGCTTCTTTTCCCTTAGTTTGACCAGCAGTTTCCTAGTCAGACATACTGACCTCTTGCCTTCCTTTCCCAGTTTCCTTCTCCTGGGAATCACTAGCTCTTGTGCTCTATGGAGGACTTCCTTAAAGATCTGCCAGCTCTCTCCTGCTACCCTGTCCCCATGGGCAGTCTCCCAAAACATCCCACTGACTATTTCCCTGAAAAGCTGGAGCTCTGCCTTCCTAAAGTTCAGAAGCCTGATGTTACTCCTTACCTAACCTCTATTCTTCCAGACTGCAGACTCCACCAGTGCATGATCACTGCAGCCCAGGCTGCCTCAAATCTTGACATCCCTGATTAGCTCATACAGGTGACCATCACATCACATTCCCTCTAGTTAGTAGGGCTGACTATCACATGGCCTAAGAAGGTGTCCTTCATGCATTCCAGGAGTCTTCTGGACACAACTCACCATGCTTTTTCCTAGCAGGGTGGTTGAAGTCACTCAGCAGAGCAAGAGAAGGATGGTCATGACATCTAACTCAGATTTTCCCATGCTACATGAAATGTGGCTTGCTTCTTTTGATATAAAATAAGATTGCCTCACTTTTACAAACAAGAAAACACTTGATCCCAGACAGTACATAAACTGTGTCACAAAAAAAACCAGGAACCAGGGGTCCACGTGAACAATCCACTCAAAAATAATTCGTTCTTTTCCATAATTACAGTGTTTACCCTAGATGTTACAGAGTCAGGACACGTTCTGTTTCATGTTGAGCAAGCTTTCTTAGAAATTCATTGAGGCTGGACATGGATTTCTAAGGAGCCGTCAGATATCTCTTCTAATCTTAGTTTCCATGTTATTTAAGGCAGCACTATAAAGAAACTATTTCCTTTGATAGAAACACATCAATCTAATTGAAACTAATGGAAATTACATGCCTGCAATGATCAGAAACTAAATTTTTTCAAGCGCTGTATGCCATAGCTAAAACATGTTTTTATTCTCTCCAAGTCTAAAGGAAGCATTTGACTTTGAAGAACTGTAATTACAATCTACACAAAATTATTTCAATCTAGCTTTTAAAGCCCAAACCACAGAAATCTTTTCAGCTAGAAGAACATTCCAGGCTTGAATTTCCAATATTCCCAATAGATGCTCACCAAAACAGTGAAAACACACGAAGTTTTATTACTTGAAACTATTTACCTGCCTCAAGGAGCCTCTGTTATGTCAGAGAACTCAAATGTCAGAGCTTCCTCAAATATTTGCATGTTTTATATTCAAACCATATTACTGCTTTAGCAATTAGGACTTTTCTCAAGTTCAGCAGGAACAGGAGCAGGCAGCCATGGACGTACAGCTGGGGGTTCTGTGCAACACATCTTGCTCCAAGAGCCCTGCTGTTATTTTGTTTGCTGCTATTTTTCCACCAGCTTTCAATAAAGCAGTTCACAATGAGTTCCCAATCTCAAAACCCTTCTGGGAACACTGGTGTGAATATATGAAAACTGCTCAGCTTTTATCTGTCAGTATGGGTTTTAAGCCTAAAAATTGCCTTTTGAGACTCACATAGAGCTGTGTTGCAAAAAAAAACAAAGGCTAGAACCTGCTGTCAATTGTACCTTATTTATCTGTAAACTTCACTGTTATTTAATGGAATGAGCAATTTCAATCATATCACTTAAGCCCTGATGTGTGGAATTTTCACTGTGGTAAGAGGCAGCTTAGGCAAAATAGATGTAATTGCTGTAGAGGTGCAGTAGTACATAAAATCATACACCATGCCTCCAAAAGCATTGTGTCAGTTTCTTTAAGAGCCTTGGCACTGATTTCAGTGAAAAATAGTATTGAAGAAAACTTCTATGGAAAAAAAATTACAGCATTTTGGGTTTCTTCATTGCGAGGAGGGAAGGCTTTGAAATCTCATTTCCTTTAAAGATATGAAGAAAATAAAATAGAAGTTAACCTACTGCTGGCTCATTAGAGTGTAAAATACAGCATGGTGGTCTCATGAGGAATTGAAGAATGACTGTTTTCAAAGTGAAAGATGGTGATAAATAAAGTTGTGCCTTTCTAGAGCTGTGCAGGTCAACCTGTGATCAGCAGCAGAGCAATTGATAGCAAAGGTGGTGTTCTGGATAAGCTCTATTTGTTGAATCAAATTTTCTGGTATTCTAGCAGGTATAAATAAAAAAACCCTGTTGTTCCATATGCTTCCTTGACTGACCTCTTCAGTGAAGTCTCTACTCCTCCAAGATGTATTTTCAGAAATTTTGAGAAAGAATTACAGAGTGCCAAACACTGGTCTAAACCTTAAACCTTAGGAGCTATCAAAAGGCTAGTATTTTTAAAGCAGCAGTAGAAAATTGTATGTTAAGCAGTTACAGGCATTTAGTATACACATGCAGCTAAACATTTCAAATAATATCTTTGGAGGATAAATTCTTGTCCCTGGTGAATTACCGTCAGGTTTGCTACAGACTCACCACGCTAAACAAAAGACATAGACTGTTTTTCCTACACAGCCTTTTGCGCATTCCCCACTATCTAATCATAACATAACCATGATTTCCAACAGCAAAAGTTTATAAAAAACTTTTTAATGCTAAGGTAGTTCAGATAGCACTATCTTAACTTATTTCTAGCACAAATCACATGGATGCAGCTTGTTGAAAATACTACTCTCACTGCTTAGCTATGCCAAATTAGACAGCTGTAATCTTCCAATAAATAACACAAATCATAAGTTTAAAAAATAGGTGTAATTTCTGTGTTAACGGCCATTTTAGTTTTAGTTAGTTTTTATTCTTCATTTTTATCCTTTTTGTTTTCCTCCTGGGCTTAATACTACAGAAGCTTAAGATGATTTTACTCGTAGAATTTTACCCTTCAGCCACCCCATAAAAGTTCATTTTAATCCTTTAATTCTATAATTTTCATAATTAAGTATTTAAAAATTGTTATAAAAATTTTCAGGAGAGATCATTTATTTTTATTACTCTTCTCTGATAAATAGGGAATGCATATGATCATTGTAGTCTCAGAAACAAAAGCTATACTCCCACATAAAATGCTGCATAAAGTTGGGATGTGTCCTACAAAAACAGAGATGAAAATTATTATATGTAAGGAAGTCAGTAATTTATTTTCCTGCTCAAAAATAGTAGGTTACTACTCCTTAATTACTCAAAAATTTGTGATAAACCTATAAAGCACCTGGTCTCAATGTTAAAATTAACACATTGAAATGTATAAGTACAATAGCTTCAGGCTTGCTGCTAAGTCAACATTCTTCCTCTGTACTCAGGTTCATGTGTTATAGAAGAGCTGTAGTGAATTCTTTCTCTGTCTTTATTGATCTTGAGTTATCATCTGCTTGCATCAATAGCAACCAAGGTCCCAGTTTTCCTCAGCACCCAAAACTCTGTCCTCTTCTTGTTTTCCTTTCATCTCCATTGTCACCCCTGTGATGTCTTATTCAGAACATCCTCTTCATCTCTTTTCAGCTTCCTGTGAGAGTTCTGTCCTTACTACCCTTCTCCATCCTCTACTTACCTCAGAAACACTCTCATCTCTAAAAGAGACAGTTCACAGAGCTATCTTCTCCTTACCCATTCCCTCCAGGACAGGTTGAAATCCTGATCTCTCTGACACTTTTCATGGATACCTGCCTGCCAGTTTAAACAGCATGTGGCCAAGGGAGAGCCTTCAATATGTTTTCAACACACATTGATGCTTCAGGATAACACTGCAGTCCTGCTTGTCATCAGGTCCATGAGCTGTGTTTTCCTTGACTCAGACGTCCCTCCACGTCTCTCTCATTTCCCAGGTATCTGGATGCCTTGTGGTTTATTTCTGCATGTGCCTTTCATACCCACCAGTAAATATATAACCAGTGCAAGTGCAAGCTAACAGCTGATACTAATTGCAATTAGAGTACTGCAGGAGTTTTCCTCTTTTTTTTCTTCTTTTTTTTTTCCTCAGGTGAATTACATTTCTCCTCTGTGTTCAAGTCCTTTCTTGGTTAGTTAATCCCCTAGCTATCTCCTCTTTGATAACACAAGGTCAGCTCTCTCCTTATTTCTACTCGAAGGCCGAAAACATCAGCCCCTACCTGGTATTTCTGTGTGTCTATTCTATGCTTTCAGGAGTCATTTGTGTTTTCTCCAATACTGCTGCACATACATAGAAGATTCTATAAAGACATGTCAAAATTAATTCCCTAATCTTCTTTATACACAAGTACCATTTTCCATTATTTCCACACAACTTCCCTTTAATAATTGGGCTGTTTATTATGACACCTACATTGTTTCCTTGCTTTCTTGTTCACCCACAACTATCTGGTCTCCATCTGTCACCTCAACTACTTTTTACAATTTTTGGGGTGCTATGGAATCAGATTTGTCATCTTTGTTTACATAACAAAAAAACCCAAACAAGTTCTTGTTCAGAAGTGTTGCTCAAAAACTTTACCAAAATAGAATAAACAACAAACTGTAAATCTGAATGTGTGGTCTAGATGAGAAGTAGCGCCCATTCTGAAGAAACTAGGGCTTTCCATGAGGCCAAACGTGATTCTACCTCCAACCTTGTCTCCGAGCCACATGTAAATGCTGAAAAGCCACTGGGGTTTTTAGTGCTGTCAGTTAGTCCACAGTCCAGACGTAGAAATGGAAACCATAAAAACAAATCTACTCCTGTCTTCACTCTACGAACAATTGTACAGTGCCTATGGAAATGAAGCTACTAACTCATAAACCATAACACTGGAGCTTGTGAAATAGTCCTGATCAGACGTGCTGAACCATGACAGGATAAAATTATGATAGTTGCTTGTCCTTATTATTTTTTCTTGCCCATTGAGAGACACTGGAGAAACAGCTACTTTCAGGATGCAGTGAGCACTAACTACTGAAAATCAGGCCCTGATAAACATTTCATCCTTTGCCAGAGTGGGTCTAGGCTGACCAGAAAGGACATGCATATTCCTTACTTTACTCTTCTGTCAAACTCCTTCTTCCTTTGGGGGGGTGAGGCCTCAGGATACAGAGCATACTTGACCCTGCAACACAGAGCCATATCCAAAGTTATTTGCACCCAGAAAAAGTAAGCTGCATGTACTCACGCACTACTTATCTGTGCCATAATATTCTCATTGACATAGGTAAAGGTGGCAGTGAAGGCAAAGAGAAAAAAGGCTTTTTTCCATGTAGGCAATGTAGATTAGACACAAATCCAGGATCCCCAGACAAAACATGTTATATCTGGACAAATCTACAAGAGACTGAATAGGACCTTCATTTTGAGGTGAGCCACACAAAGAAGAAAAGATTAAGATCAGGCCAAGCAAGAGATCCCTGTGCTCCGGGCCATCTGGAGGCCACTGGAAGGCAGTGATTCTCCCAAAAATAGAGTTATAAGGTGTTTAAAATGATGGCAAAGTTTATGCCATTTCATATGCCAAGGTTACACCTGTGGGTTGACTTATGAGGTGAGAATATTTCAAAGGCTCAGGTTTATTCAAATCACTTACCTTCATAGCTGCTGATGCTAGTGTGTTTATATGTGATAGATAAATCTGCCATCTATCTGAATACCCTAAAGATGGTAAAAGATCTGTTTTCATAGCCAGGGACATAATTAGTTTCTTGTGGAGGTCAAGAGATGTTTGTACCTCCCATGTGCTGCAGAAAAGGTGAAGAGTCAAGGTCTCTTGCATGTTGAAAAGCAAGATGGGATGAGGATTCTTGGCTGCTCAGATACAGCAAATGTGGTACTCTTTCTTCAGAAGGCAAACGTGCAACTGCCCAGTGTCAGTAATCCCAATCACAAAGCTGGTATTGAAATTCTGACATATTACAAAACTGTTAAAGTTGGGAAGTTATCTGGGAACATCCTTGCACATTTGGAATTGTGGCTGCAGAATGAAAGAAAAAAAATCCCAAAGAATATATTTAAATCAAATGGACCATAAAGGATCTGAAATTTCTGAAGATTTACATCCCAGTCTCATAAAGACAGTCCTTAAGGCTGTTTCTGGTAACATGTGACATGTGCTGTGTAGGGTTGACAGAGCAGACCCATATATTGCATATTTTTTATCTTGCTAACACATGGACCGATCTACAAGCTCAAATGAATTGGCCCCCTCCGCCACCCACCTCAAATTTAGATTCAGCCATGTGCTGACCAAAAAAGGATCTCTACACCTCTGGGGCAGAAAAGGTTCAAACCTCAACGTCCATGTCTACAAGGAACCTAGCATTATCCCACCATGTCACCATGCTTTCCTGACCCCTGCTTCCCAGCCTGTCCCCCCTGCAATTTGCACAAGTCCCAGCAGCCTGGAAATCCTGCCAGGGAAGAAACAAAGTGGTGCAGCAGAGCTAATGAGCCTGGACTTGACCCTGCTCAAAGAGTATTAAGGTTGCAATTTAAGTGAACCATAAGATCTCAATTAAAAATGGCTTCAATGCTGTGGCCCAGTTAAGCTCTGCTCAGGTTTAGGCACAGCTACTTTACTACACTCAAATTATTGTCATGCACAAAGAGAAAACACTGAACAAAATATTTATTTCTCATATAATTTAAACTTTACCAGCTAAATACCTGACTTAAAACATTTGTCATCAGCAATGTGTTTTTCTACTTTAAAATAAATTCCAACCCACTTGGGAACAGCTTTTTCTTTTTTCCTTTTCTAAGGGTATCACCTTCTAAAATGAGACACAATTACAGATTTGGATGTTTTGAACTGTGACCTAATGAACCAGTCTACTATGCATTGTTTCTTCACATTTCTCAGAAACGTGCTTACTGGAATATTTTCTAATAAATTTAGCCCACAAGCTCAAGTTCTAAAGCACAAAGAAGCAGGTAGACAAGACCTTCTGCAAGAGAATTCGTGGGTTTTCTTCAAAAATGTTGGTGGTGGAAATAAAAGTATTTTTCAAAGGCCATGCTAAGAGATGCAACCTCCCAGACCCAGCAATTTTGAAAAGGGATACATTTAAAAAATACTTCCTAAGAAATTTACCTATTATTGCACTTAAATATTAAATTTCAATCCATGTAATTCAAAAATTACCAAAATTGACTAGTTTACTTTAAATATGTTCTCCACAGAAGACTTTTCAAATTATGACCTTTCATGCCTGTAATGTGGCTAGAAAAGACAGTAATTGGCTAGAGCCTTCTCCTAATTTAGAGCCCTTTCCTAAATCAGCTTCATTAAAATCTTTGTTAGGAACTAGTTTGAGAAAACAATTTGCCCTCCATGTGCCAGACATGACTGTCATCCATCATGAGGCTTACGTGCTTCTCCTTTTAAGCAGTGTCCTCTCCATTCTGAACATGAATGCATCTCTTGATGCCCTCACCACTTGACTGGGATTTTCCTCAGCTCACAGGGCTTGTTTCTAGCTGGGCACAGCAGCTGAAGAAGTGGAAAATAGCTGGTAGATTTTCACCACCACAGCAAAACACAAGACTCTCATTCTGGCATCAGCTCAGAGGGTGCAGTTTCTACCAGCAAGGCTGAACAAATCCTCTGTAAGAAACACTGACTTGCTCAACTTAACTGGGTGCAGAAGTATGCAGAGGACTCCAATACCCTGAGAAAGCAGAACTTCCTTGGCTTAATCTCCACAATAGTGTGAAGCAAAGTCCCACTAATCCTGGTCAAACTCCATTCTTCAGCATGCAGTGGAAGCAGGCAAACTACAGCAGAAGGGCAATGTCTAGATAGCCTAGCCAGGAAAGTGGGCTAGGTAGCACTTGAAGCTTAGAAGCTGTTATTAAAATGCAAAACAAGCTCCAACAGTTGTGTAGTAGCATAACAGGCCCATGGACTTGCATGACGGAACATATATCTCTTTACAGCACCATCCAAATAAGAGAGTGAGATAACCTCAAAATGAAAACAAGATACTGCAAATGTGCACACTTTCATCTCACTGAGTAATCTGACAGATTCTGTGACTGAGACAGACTGAGCCTGCTATGTATTGCTAAAGCGTAGTCCCAGACATCATTTAGGGTATTTTGGTTTCTAGCTTTCACCAATTCTTTTTCAATGCATAATTGTATTCTGCATTTATACAAAAACCTCAGACATTGTTATCTGCCTCTTTGCATACCATGAAAAGAGCCTTCCATTTCCTGAACAAGTTCTTTAGCAGTGTCTATAAGGCTTTTATTATTTTTTTATGTTTTCATCAATTTTTGCAGCTTTATTTATGAGGCTTCACTGCTGTGCTGCCTGAGAGGTTAAAAGATTACTACTATTGTAGTCAGTGAAATAGAATATTGGTCTTAGAATACAAACCGTCCTCCTGGGAGACTTATTTTGAAATAAGTCTTTAACTCAGAATAGATTTCCCTTATGAAGCCAGACATGCACAGCATTACTTTGAGCCTATCAAATAATTTTCTGGAAACTGAGATAATCTGTCTTAATAAATAATGATCTAGCTCAAAAATGTTCCTCATTTTGAAAAGACCAGGCACTACAGATTTTTCTTACATAGTGCATTATGAAAATAAAATCTGTTTTAAAAATCATGCTTACCTAACATGTTAGGACATACTCTCATCATTTGTATTGTGGATTTTTCTTTCATTTCCTCTTTTTAGACATACCCATCTAATCTTCCTGTCAGCTGGCCCTATCAAGTAGACAGGATCCCAATACAGCATATTTCAAGGCAGTAACCATCTAGCTACCTGGGATCAGAAAGACCAGTCAGTAGTTTCCAAAACTCCCAATGGATCAAAAGCATAGATATTGGAAGAAACCACCAATGTACCAGATGCAGAGGACCCCTTGCTAGAAAAAAATAGTGAATTTTTTTTTTTAAAAATAATTTCATTATCTGTTCATGAACCTGCCAGGAACACTACATTTGTCTGATGGATAAATTATTCATTGTGAAATACTTCTTCAGCACCATCTGTGACTAAAGTTCTCAGAGCATTGTACTGTTTGTTAATTCACTAAGGGCTTAGAATTTTTATTTAAAGCCTGTCTATAGTAGAGGCTGCAGAAAATGTTATAGTAAATACAAACAAATCACTGCAAGCATGAATTAGATAAAAGAGATAATTATACCAAAACCATGATTGAATGGTCAGCTTTTGATGTTTAGATGCAGAAAATCACCCATAACTGACATGGGAGAAGGATGCAAACAAGCTAAAATGGGAGCACACATCTCTCTCTCCTGCTGACACATTCGCACTCCTGCCTACCATTCCCCTCCACTGACTCTCCCATAGGACAGGAATTTTGCTGCTCATGCTCTCTCTTCCTTCTAGTCCTACCTATTTTCTTCCTCCTACATCATTGACTCTGGGAACATTGGTCTGTTTCTCCTCTGTGAGTTCCTCTCCAACACAGATGTCTTCATTCTTGGTGCTACTAGACCAAAGCTGTCAACATTTTAGTAATTTGCTCATCTGAGCTGGGTGCTACTGCTGCTTCTCCCTTTGTCCCCTGCCCCTCACTTTCCCCAAATGTAAGAAAAGAGCTCCACATATCAATTGGGGAGAAAGGGACAGCACTCTCACTGCTCTGTCAGTCAACATTCGCCTGTGTCCAACATACCTTGAGGGGTATTTTGTAGGAATATCCCACACCAGGCTGGGGAGGAGCAGGAACCACACTATTTCTTTTCAAGCTTTCTGGAAAGAGCTGTCCTAGTTCACAGCATTGTGTCTCCCTCAGTACCTGAGCCACTTCTCCCTCCCACTCTCAAGGGTGCCGATACGAAGTGTGGTTGCTAGTATTTAAGAGTTACTCTAAAACTGTTCCTTGTGTATGTGTATATGCATGAACATGAGAGAAAAAAAAAAACACCCAAAACCTAGCATTTGCATTCAAAAGTGCCAGGCTCACAGAAAAATAGGTGTAACACTATTGTGAGTCAACTCCACAGAAGAACTTGGCATTGTTCATTTTTGGCATTGATCGTTTTTCTTCTGAAAGAACACATCAAATTCAGGCTGAGGTCTGCATAATGCACACGATATGTCCTGGGGGGAACAAAATCTTGTAAAAGAGCTTTTAGAGAGGTGGCTGGAAAGCAAAGAGGCTTTATGTTCTCTCTGCCTGGAGCTCCAAAATGCCTACTACAGAGCTAACATTATTTCCCAACACGTGTGCTGGAACATATTTGAGAAAAGTAATGCTTCTTTCTTCACCCTCTCAAGAGATTTAAGGCAGAATTTCTGAGAAAATCAAAGATTTGCAGGTGTTCTAAGAGCCACTGTTGCCGTGCTGTTTGGAAGCTCTGACATAGGTGCAAGAACTGCTACTGCAAATGTTGTGCAGAGCTCATCAAGGTCTGAATCCAGCCAACCAGGGTAGTCTTGGCTCCTCAGCTGCATCAAGACCCTTTGAGTTGAGAGATAGCTGAACTCTGAATCTGTCTGGAAATTGGCTGTGGTCTGTTCCAAAAGTACATAGCGAACTGAGACAGTTTTCCTTGAAGCTTGGAGTAAAAGTGAGGTCTCATTTGAAGGAATTTAGGAAATCCAAGACAAAGATAATTTAAGTACCTGGTGGGAAGGATTTTTCTTCACTCTTCAGTTTTTCCTATTAATTCATGGGATGAAAAACCAGCATTACCTCTTTTCAGCATATGCAATGACAGAAAACTTCTCTTTCTCATTGCTAAGCAGGTTCTATTCAGAGGAGAATTTAAATTCTTAATCTTACAGTTAGTCTGGAGTAGTGGCTCAACAAGCCACTGGTCGCATGATCACATCTGACAAAAATCTGCAACAAGTTTAAATTCCTTGTGTATATTAATCTGATATCCTTATATTCTTACATAATACCTTAAAAGTCTGCCATTTAGATTCTGATTTTTCTGTACTCCCTGGAATAATTTTTCTTTTCCTAATGATTTTTTTATTAAGCAAAAACTTTGGACAGTGTTCCTGTAAATTATTTTTGCTGAGCAAATTTGAGGAAAATAATATTTTTAATAATCTTTTAAATAATCTTTTAAAATAATCTTTTAGGATGTGCATATTTGTGTAAGAAACACATATTTTCTTTCTGCTATATGGTTTGTGTAAAAATTACAGTAAACTTGGTACAAGATAGTACTTAAACTAAAACCTGGGTCAAGATTAAATAAACAAATATTTAAACACATAGAAGAAAAAAATTACCTGTCATTCCTTTGGCACCTTGCCACAACTAAAATTTAGGAAGAGTCACAGAAAAGAAAAAAAAAACAAAGTAAAGAACCTAAAGAAGTAAAGAAGCTTGTGAAAGCTCTAGAAGTATTTCTTTCATTGTAGCTCTCAGACTTATTTTTCTCTGATCAGAATTCCTGTAGGGAAGAAGAAGATATGAAGAATTTAAAAAGAAGCAAACATATTTGTGAGGAAGCGTGTAACTGAGGGGGATTTTTGATAGGATTATTCTTAGCAAATATTGAAGATGTCTATTTTCAGAAATGAAGGTACTTCAATAAATATAAAGCAATATTTATGAGTCCCTAGATCCACAGAGTATTTAGCAACAGAATGTTTAAGATATCCTATTGCCCTGCATCAGGCCAGGAGAGGGTTAATTTTTGCAGTAGCCAGGAGAAGCCTGGCCAGGACCCAGGGGTGGTTCTGTACCCCCCCATGCCATACACAGAGGTTGAGGGGGAGGAGGGTCCCTTCTGGCCAGGTGGGTGGTGCAGTGCTGGGTTCTGTGTGGGGAGCACTCACCTGCAAGAATCATCTGCCTCTCTCGTATGCTGTCATTCATTTTGCCTCTCTCGTATGCTGTCATTCATTTTGCTGCTGTTACCCTTCATTTCTTACTTCATTACTGTGTATAGTAAGCTGTTCTTATCACAACCCATGTTCTTTACCTTATGAGCCTTCAATTCTCCTCTTCATCCCACTGCAGGGAATAGGGACACTAAGCAAGCAGCGCATAGTTCAGAATGTTTCAGTGAGAGCACTAAATTGGTGAATAACCTCCCTAAACCACAATGCTCATTTATCTGAACATAATTCATTGACACATCTACCATAATAAAGCAGAGCTGACAAAGCACATGGAGTGCCTAGCCAAAGCCTGTGTGTTTCAATTCATGCCACCCTCTAAATAATTTTTACATTAAAATCAAGTGTTCATCACTAGTTATTTAGTATCCTTAACTAAAGTGTATATAAGTTACAAGGGTATGATATAAATTCTGCTAATGTACGTGTTTCAATTAGAGGAAAATAACTTTTTCCTAGCTTCTTCATTGTAAATATTGCACTTTCAATATACAATAAATGTGAGGGGTTTGTTCTCTTTAATAGTTAGCATGAGATGTTGAAAAGGAAATACGTTATTTCACCTGGAAGTGTCGGTACTAGCCTTTAAGTGTAAAAAAAATTAATTCAGTGAGACAAAAAACCACCAATATTTCTCATATTCCTCCTATTTCTCTGGGAAGACCACAACATTTTTCTTTGCCCGAGCTCAGCTGCATTGCTGTCTCCAAGGCCCTGCTCTAGTCAGTTTCTGCTGAAATTACAGCATATCCCTACTTGGTACTAATTTGAGTACAGTGCAATATCTTTTCTGACGATGAAACACAAAGTCTTGGCCAGTTCTCTTCTGGATATTTGTGTTTGCAGGAACAAGAAACACTTTTAAGAGGAAGTTCCAAAACTTATCACTCAGAATAACGCTCCAACACAAAGCTTCAGACCACAGAATTTATTATGGAGGCAACCTCAAACCTGACGCCAATGAGAATTGCCAATGACTACATCTCCATATTTTGAACATAAAACTTCTGAAACAAATATGAACTGTCATGATCAAAGCAAATACTCAAGGCCTCATGATCTTAACTTCTGCAATTTGCATTGCTTCTGATCCAGTCTGCTGTTATATAGAACCATGATTTTTTAGAAGTTATTAGATGGATAACAACCCCAAATCTCCATTAAGATACTATCCACTTTATTATATAAATAATGTTAAATTCTTGAATCTGCTGCCTTTGAGCAGTACTTCACAAAGTAGATGAAATTTGAATAGGCCTTCAAAAAAACTACTTCTCAAGAAGAAAACCACATTTTATGTGTTCACACACTATTTCCCTTATTCTTGCTAATAAGAAGGGGATTGCTTTCATTATTAAATATGCATAAAATGCATGCAGCACTGGTAAAGCAGTTGTATGTTCCCGGCTGTTACAGCATAAACTGGGATAAAGACTAGCGTGCTGAATTAAATGGCATCCAATCCACTAGTGCAGAGTGCCTAAATACGCAGCTCTTTTTTTGTGTATTATCTCAGCCAAAAAGAAATGCCCATGCAGAGGAGAATCAAAGTGACAGAGCCAGTTCCAAGTTTGGGAACACTCTTAAGTTCACAACAAGGTGGTATCTGGTTCATCAGAAAGAGAACCTGACACAGCACCCTCTGACCTGACAGGGCTTTGCCAGCAATTTACAAAGCATTTCCAAATCTATGATATGTGTAAACCTTAGAATTTTCCTGTCAGCTGGAGGCCACCGCTTAGCAAGTGGCAGGAGCTCACACAGGCAATGCCAATAGAGTCTTTCTTTAATTGCTTTTCTCTGACTTGTTAACTCCAGGGATGCTTCCTCTGATGGGCTCTAGGGGTCACAGGACTAAAAACCACTGAATTTTCAAAAGAAACAGGAGAAGAGCCAAAAGCAATAGTTCTTAGTAGCTAATTTCAGCCAACTTTAATTTCATTTGTCATGTTCATTGTGGTTCAGGAGGGGATCCTGCAGGTAGAGGAGTCAGGGCAATGCCAGCAGGTATTTGTTAACCATGATGTACCATCCTGCGGGCTGCTGTCAGTCCACTTGACATGGGATGGAGGCAGCATTTTGTCCACCAAGGCTTATTTTCAGTCTGAGACAACCTGCTATCCATACTGATGCTATTTATCACTGTTATACATTCATAAAATTTACACCTGGTAAACAAAAGTTTTCAATATTAGCCCTTGTTAATACTGACATCTCTTCCCAAAGGCCTGTTAGTGACTGCTGTAAACAAAGGAAGGAGTTCTACTGAATCAAGAAATTTTTCAGCTGAGTGTTGGAAGTGTGGTTTCCACTGCAATTAAACAAGACAAATCCCCCAAAAACACTACCTAGACACCTAAATTTTAACATTTGAAAAGCAGTCCCAATGACTAATAAATTACTATTGAATTCCTATGAGATTGTTTTCCATCCTCTCAGAAATCACAGCACCACTCATATCAAAAGGATGATTATAAAAAAAATCAAATCAGAAGTAAATAGTAATGTACTTCAGGCATTAATATTTATGGTGTAAATTTTACTTTCGAATTTAGGTACCGAAAAATACTGCAGAGTATTTATTTTCACAATATTCCAATGACTAGAAGCAATCAAAAACTGAAGGTTCCTCTGAAGGAATACGGACTGATGAAATCCGTGGCCAAACCAGGAAAAACAAAATTTTTTGCAAATGCTAGCCTTGTATTGCCATCCTTCTTACCCTCAGTCTGTACTGCTAGCATTTTGCAACCTGCAGAGGTGAGTGAATAACACAAGAAGCTATTCAGTAAGACCTTCACATAAAATGTACGTCTCCATTTCAGTGCTGTTCTTTGCTGGGGTTGGGGCTGGAACAGCTTCTTTTGAGCATACTTAGAACTGTTTGCTAACATGTCCTTGTCTCAGCCCAACCCACAGAAAACAACAGGCTACTAAAATGAAGGAGACAAAACCAGTAATTTCTGTAGCAATTAAAGAAAGTTCTGCACCACGTAAAACTACACAGGGCCCCACAGAGCAATCCAGCAGATACCGGGATCGTTATCCTGACCAATCCCTCACCCCATGGCAAAATCTGGGAGTCAGACCTGAATGCCAGTGGCCCTATTCATAATATGTGGTAGGGTCTTAACCTAGCCAGACCCAAGAGGGAGCTGAAATCAGAAAGATCATGCTGATAATTTGTTCTTGAGCTGGTGATGGCCTCTGACATACCTCTGGATCATAACCAGCAGCATCCTCAGACTCTGTTCAGGAAAGCATGAGCAACTTAACCATTGGGTACAGGCAGTTTGGAAGAGGTGAAGGTGAGAAGGGGCAGGAAAAACAATTGTATTTCTACTTATGGAATAAAAAGCACAAGAGAATCACAGAGAAGTAGAGTGAGTGCATTTACTGACCCTGCTTTATTGCATTAAGTCTATGTTGAAGATTATTTCTCTGGTTCAGTCAACAATGTGCCAGCAGTGAAGGAAAACATCACAAACATTAGGAAAATTATGAAGAGGTTGCAGCCCTTGTCTCACTACATGCTCATGCTCTGAGCTCCCGGGCACAAGGCCTGTTGTCCTGCAACAGATGTTGCTGTCATTTTAAACAGGTGTCCTGAGAACACCCTGTTTAAAATGATAGCAACATCTTCGCCATCAACAACTATGGTCATACAGATACAGTGCTGAAAGTTAGAGGAACCCTGCACAAGAAAAATCTTAGCCTAAAATTAGTGCATTTGAAACTTTCTCTAGTTGCATTCTGTTTGCAAACAATTTAAGATAACTCTAGAAATATTCCAGTAACTGATTCACTGTACATAATTATGAATGGTTCAATTATCTCTAGCAAAATTACATTGTTTTGTTTTGGAAAGTTCTACTTTTCACAAAATTGTATACTGATTCTTTAGAGCCCTCCCAAAAATAATATCTCACAGTGCTTGCATGTAACTTTTTTTTGCCCATTTTTTTTCTTTTCAGAATATAAAAATACACTTTCTTTAGTTCTGATTCTAGGCTTTTTTTTCTTATTTAGTTTCTGTCCTAATACCTAGAACCATATTAGCAAATCCAGTCTGTCCTAATACCTAGAACCATATTAGCAAATCCAATCTCTTATTTTTTTAATGCACAGCATTATAGAGTCAGACAATGCTAGAATAATAAAAATAAGTACCAAAAGTTGATGTTATTTTCATGGTCAATATCAGTCTCTGATGAACTGTAGTAGTAAACTGTTTAATATATACTCTGTAAAGCCATTTTTCAGTCTTTTTAGATCCAGACAAAAACTCTCTCTAGTTGCTCTTTTCTATATTCCCAATAACACTTTACTCAACTGTTCAGTTAAAGGATAATAAAAACCCCTACCATTCATCATTAAAATAAGCAAAATATCACTTCCTAAAAGCACAATGTGCAGCACATATAATATATATATTAAAAATTTTTGTCTTCATCCTGTACTTTTTAATAAAAACATGTTGTTATGATGCCTTTCCATTTTTAACAGGGTCTTCCTTTCTTTCAACTGTACTGACAATTATCTTGTCCTTTTGACCTAATGAGTG
Organism: Cardinalis cardinalis; assembly: GCA_014549065.1. NCBI lineage: Eukaryota > Metazoa > Chordata > Aves > Passeriformes > Cardinalidae > Cardinalis > Cardinalis cardinalis. Next base: position 625,470 of record JACDOX010000201.1, read on the forward strand.
GAAAAAATCTGAAGACTAATCTAAAACTACCTGTGGATACTTTCAACAGAGTTATAGTTTTTGATAAAAGAGCATGAATGCATATTTCAGCACTCAAAAAATAAATATCTGGTAACAAAGCTTGGTAACTAACAGTGCGGCTTCATTCTCTGGTAGCTCCTTGGACATTGTATTGGATCTGGCTGAGATAGAGTTAAATTCCCCCATTTTCCACAGTGCTGTATTTGCATTGGTAGCTGGAAAGGCATTGATAATATGCCTGTCTTTTAGTGCTGCTGGGAAGAGCTAGCACAGCATCTGCACTGGCACTTAAACCATCAGTCCTCGCTCCCATAGGCTGTGTGTGAGAAAGGTCATGGGAGGGGACATGCACAGGGCAGCCAAGCCACACTGGTCCATTCCATGTCATGACTGCTCAGATATACAAGTTAAGAGAGAGGAGGAATATGGAGAGTGGGCATTTGCTATTTAAAACATTCATTTTCTGTATCAACAGCTACACAAGCTGAAGCCCTGTTTCCCAGAAAGTAGCAGGACAGTACTTGCTGACAGGAAGTAGGGAATAACATATTTTGGGTATTTTCTTTGCCTACACACACATGACTTTTTGCTTTAGTAACTCATGTTTATCTTAAGATGGAAAAAACCCTACTGAGTTATTTTGTGCCCCCACCTGTTACAGTACAAGCTGGCTTGTACCGGACAATTAATTGGGTTATAAATAAGAAACCCAGCCTGGTTCCATAAACCAGCCCCTGGGCTGACATACAGGGGCTTCACCCAACCACGTTCCACCCTAAGCTGAAGGCATCTCACTGATCTGGGAGCTGGGTGGTGTTAACGTCAGACCAATGAGCTATCTAGACCCAAGAGTTTTGAATTCCCTCCGTAAGAAGGCTCTGAACAATAAAGCTCACTGCTGTCGCATGAAGCTCTGAGGAGTGTATGTCATCCCTGTCTCTGACCACCAACTCCACAAAACACGTGGCCCCCCATGTAATAGCCATCCTGCTGAGGATAGGAATGACAGAGCATGTTGGTGGACACCTAGCATCCAGTCAGGGTCAACCACAAACAGTCTTTTTTGACATACAACATGGTGCCCAAGAAATTTTAAACAAGGATAGAAACTGGGAGATGTAACAGACATGGGCTGAACAATGTTAGAGTGGAATGATCATGGGCAATTTCTGGTTTTGTAATCACAGGGAAGGGATAAGTGGATTCTGTGCCAATTGTCATCTTTCAGCATTAATGATGTTATTTTGATGTGTGGATTTTTTTGTTTTGTTTATGTGAAGGACTCTTGTGAAGATTGTGTGATTAATGTGGATTTTAATGATAATTCTTAAATATGTGGATCACAGAGGCAAGGGGTTTGCATGGCCAGGTTTTGGCAGCAGGGGAGACTGACTTCCGACTAGAAGCTTCCCCTGTGTGCAACTGCTTTGAATGAATGCTTTAAAGTTGCTTAAAGAATCGCCAACAAGGGTACTGGCCAAAACAGGTTTAGTATTAAAGTGAAAGTGCAACAAAGTTCTTTGGCAAAGTTCACTCTGCCAGTTAACTATATGCTTAAAGCACATAGAGAAAAAAAAAAAAGGGAAAAAAAAAAAAAAAAAAAAACAAAAAACCCAAAAAAAAACATAGCTACACTTAATCAATAAATTGAACAATTTAGAAAAGCATTCATATAGAATTTACTGTGTCAGAACAGTAACTCACAGTTCTGACTTACTACAAATTTAAGATAATTAGAATCTAGTAAAATATTCTTAGTGCATTTGTTTCAGAATATTCACAGTTGTATGCCCACAGACACTATCTGTACAAAGTATATACCTGCGAAAAATTCCTCTCAAACTTGGTGAAATACTCACTTTGGGTGCCTCTGCATCTTCTCGGTGAGTCAGGGGTATCAGGCCAGGATCCAGCATCATCATCCAATGATCCTTTAGGTACAGCAAACTTCAGAGTTCACTGACTCTGAGAGGCCCCACAGAGGGGGGTTTTGCTGGTCACAGATGCTGCTCCAGGAGAGCTCTAAGGATCTCACTTTGGACTGCTATGTACAGGGTCACATGAGGGTGGGCTATAGTCGTGGTAATTTCCCATCCTGGCTGCAATTCAGGTTGATAACTGCCTTTGAAGGTTTGATAACAAAAATATTGTTCTACTTGGGTCATTATTCAGGCAAGAAAAATAAGCTTCCAAGAATGTTCATTAAAAACAGGAGCTCATTAGACAGTATAAGTTCCTAGTTTCTGTGTTTCTGATAAGCCCAAAAGGGGCTTAGCTCAAGTGCTGTACATCAAGGCCAAGGTCTAATTAGCATTTCTCAGATCACAGTGTGGCATGGGAGGGAGAAGAGCAGGCAATGCACCACCACACCAACAGAGCCAGTGCCAGCTGGCTCCAGGACAGACCTACTGCTGGCTAAGGCTGAGCCCATTGACAGTGGTGGTAGCACCTCTGGGATAACATGTTTAAGATGGAGAAAAATTATTCTCCAGAAGCAATTTCAGACAAAGAAGAAAGGGATGAGAAATACTAGAGCAACCACTCTTTACACACCATGATCAGTGCAGAAGGAGGGCGCAGAGGTCCTCCAGGCACTGGAGCTGAGATTCCCCTGCAGCCCATGATGAACACCATGGTGTGTTAGCTGTGTCCCTGCAGTCCATTGAGGACCCCATACCTCATTAAAGCAGCAGCCAATTCCAGCAATGAGCTATACAGATTAACATCTACCCTCAGATGTGCCTCTCATAACATTTTTCACTCTGCTTTTACTTTTTTAAAACATGAATAGAAAAGTTGTGGCTGCCTTTGAGGGGGTGACGAAGCAAATCAATCACTTTTCACTCAGTAGAAGAAAAGTAGTCACAACTGAGTGAAGGGCTATTGGTTTATTCCCAACCCTTGCAAGACAGCAACTTTTGGAAGTATTACAAAGGCTAGAGATAGAGGGAAGATTTCTCTCAGGCAGCTGGGGCTTTACAGACAGCCCAGGCTGCAGGACAGTAAAAATTAGAGATTACTGATTAGAGGCCACAACTGGTCATTGCTAATCACAACATGAGGCAAAATAGCCTTGGGCTGTCTTCTCTACAGGGAAGTGCATTTTTCTAAATAATAAAAGCTCTTTTGGTACAAAAAGCTCAACACTAGACATCACAGAGGTTAATATAGAGCACTGTCCTTCACAGCAGACAGGAAGAAACAGATACTGTTATTAACTCTTGGAATAATAACTAGATTCATTTGAACACTGAAAAAGACTGATTGAATAAATAATGCTCTGATAGACCAAAAAAAGAAAAACAACCCCAGAACATTTGTAAAATGTGTTATACAACTATCTACTGAGATAGTCACATCATTTCGCATGCTTTGTCAATTGTTAAGAGAGAATTATTGACAAATTTCAAAAATGTTTTCCAACTAATTAAGGTAATGATTCCAACACATTCTCCATCATTGTATGACATAATTAATGAGAGGAAGCCCATGGAAATGCAAGCCTGATTTCTCTGATGAGGAGGATTATCCAGTCTCATCACTGGGCTCACCACCAGCCAGGAGTATTTCAGATTACTTTGTTGTAGTTACCATCACAGCTTCAGGCTCTAGCTAGCTGGATGTATGTATATTAGCTTGCAGTGTGACTTTGGATTCACAGGAAAAAAAAAGAAATGTGATTGTGAGCTGTACTGAAAAGACCTGGGCTTTGTCCTGAATGAGTGCTGGAATGCTGGACATACACAGAGAACTCCTGAGGATGTTACCAGGAGACAGCTCTCTGACAACACAGATCTCTGAGATCCAGTTGTCTCTCTTTCACAAAGTTTTTTCATGTGCTTTGGATCAGAATGACATTATGTCAATTCATGGTTGCATGGTGAATCAATAGTTTCAGAAAGAAGCAGGTATTTTCTCTTCCCTCTCTGATCACCAGGATGACTGAGGTGCCCCAGGATCAACAACAAAAAGACATGAGGACTTCTTTCTGGATATGCCTGTCCTAGACAACACTTTGTGTACCTGGACATCAGGAAATACTCTTCAAAATCTCCATAAAGCTAAATGGACAGGTAAGTGAGACTCATAATTCTTCCTCTGGCCATCTTCACTCTTCTTTGAATTATTACAGCCCAATCCCTACTGGTTTGTAAAGATTTTGGGCCAAGCCATCACAGGGTGTAAGGGAAATTGGATTATAGAGGGCCACGCTCCCTCTGGTACAATAGAGAAGACAAGAATGTTGCAGTGTTACTCCTGGTTAGGTAAATCTTATCAAAAATAGATTTTTATCTTCAGGAAGACAAGCTGCCCTTGGAAAACCTCCAAAAACTTTTATATAAATCCTTTACAGCCCACACCTACTAAGTTTTAAAAAGAAGAAAAGAAAAAACAAACAAACCATCATAGAAGCAAGAAAGAGAGCCTGTGAGCAATGCTTTCTCTGTTGAACCTGAAATGAAAGCCGATAATAACCCAAATGATTTCAGGAGCTTTCAAGATAATTTTTCTATTTTTTTCCACATGTATTAAAATGAACCCGTGTGCTCAGCTGTACCTAATAAAAAATAGTTACTATGGTTACCAAGGAGTTTTTGTTTTTTTCTAAATGTAGTACAGTATATTAAGTAATCAGCCAAAATGACTATGTATAAACTGAAGGCAGGTGGGCAAGCCATTTAAAAATATCAAGTAAACAGAAAAAAATCTCTGTAAAAATAATTTCTCAATAGTTATGCCACTGTTTTATTACATTGTATATAAGGACATGATAATGGGGAAAGAGGGGGTGAAAGTAAATACTTGAATAATCTTCCGTTTAATATTTGTAATACTAGCTACAAAGGAGCTAGCTATAAGATAATATATAGAGATAAGCAAATTAATATACACTCAGACATAACTCAATGGAACTACTCTTTAATGAGAGCGTTGTTTGAGACAATATACCAAGAACCAATATATTAACCAATGCAAGTGTATTGATTTACAGACAGAGAAAACAAACCAGACAAACTATATTTTACATGTAAGACCCTGTAAAGGATCAGCAGTTTCCTTACAGATGACCCTTTCCTTCTCTGTAAAGGAGAACCATATCTGCATCTGTAACATAAAAATTACTATTATTTTCAGAAATGAACCTTTGTTAACAAGGCTGACTTGCTTAAGAGAGTACTTCCCTACCCTCTCACCTTTTGTCCTTTTCTTTGTTTATAAATAAGATCCAATTTTATATTGTGTGAGGGATATCTAATATTTCCCTGAAATTGACCTAATAATTGACAGAAAACAAACTCATTGCTCAAGCTGCCTAAAATCTTGTTAAGTATGGCGTTAGATATTAATAGGAGTAAAATGTGTTAATAACTTGCCTTGGAAAAATAATGTAGAAAGCAGTGTCACTCTGCCTCTCACTCTGGTAAGAACTGTGGAGCATGACAGAAACCCTTTACCTGTATCCATCACAAAAAAAAAAAAAAATGCAAGCTAGTAACATGGAGAGGCCCTCTCTTCCCTTGAGCCCCCTATAGAAGGTATAGAAATACCTTCTCATAGGTAAAAGGTGCAATGATGAGAAGCAGCTGATGGCTTAGGACAATAGAGGATTTCTGACAGCTCACCTGTCATGGGTGAGTGGGAGAGAATCTAACCCTTGAAAGTATCCCTGAAGAATAGCTGCTTGTTGTATGTTTTCCTTGCTCATTTGTGTTAGTGACTCAGATCAGCTGAATGACCTCTCCTGTGTCAAGAAGTCAATTTTGAGGAGGCTGTCTGCCAGCAGAGTAGGCTTACCATGCCTAAGGGCCACTGCTGGGAGAGCTTCATGCTATCCTTGCTTAGAAGAGCACTCAGTGGAAGCTGACTTCTGCCTTATGGTTTATCTGCCTGGTACTCCCCAGCTAGATCCCTTCTCCTTCTTGGTACATGAAGAGCACTTCTGTGAGCTGGCTGAACACCTGCTATGATGCAGGAGAAAACTGGAGACCTCTAATTTGTAAGAGGGTTCAAAGAATCCAGAATTACAGATGACCAGGCTTACTCAGTACTTGCTGTCAGGAATTGAAATAATGTAGGCTCTTCTAGCAGTAGGAATAGTACTTCTTCTTGAACTGGGTCGCATCCTGCCAGTAGAAAGCAGTCACTCACTTTGGGAATCCTTGCTGTAAAGCCACAGTCTGACAAGTAGTTCTGGGGCAAAAAAAAAACTCTGACAGACTGACCAGGAAACCCACAGTGAGTAGATAAAAAACAGTACAAAGACAAGGGTACTGCATGGAGGGGAACACTGACTGTAAATTAGGCAAAATTAACTTGAAGTTATAGTATATTATAACAGAACAATAAATTGCTTTTCTAAAGAGCATAGATGCTAGCACAACTAGAAATTGTCCTTGTAGATGAAGCTGAGAGAGGGTACAAACTAGGGAGATTTTGTTACTTTAGAACTGGAACTGGTTGTAAGAAAGACATAATAGCTGAAGAAAATTCTGCAGCAAAATATCTGGACCAATAACTGACACAAGGATAGACAAAATGGAGACTTTCAGAGCCTCAACTTTCCTATTATTTGGTGCAGCTGGGTCTTACAATATCTTCAAAACAGCTGCTTAAAATGTGGGAGATAAGCCTGAATACCACGTGATAATAGAATTAAAGAAGTGCTGTTTACCAGATGTATACTTAAAATACATATTCTAACACAAAAATGTAAGTTAGAGACTTTCTAGTTGTTCTGGGGACATTGGAAATAATGGAAGTGTAAAGCTATTAACTATTTTCAGCGCAAATTATACAGAAGGTGATGGTACTAGTACTGTTATTTATTTTCTGATTCTTTTGAAAGCAACAATGGAGAATAATTGGCAACCATTTGTTCACAAATCTGATTTTTGGTACAGAAAAGAGTTAATGGGCTGAAGACAGAAGGCAGTTGATTTGCAGGTAAGAAGCTCATGTTATTCTCCCTATTATTAAAAAAAACCCAAGCAAACACACAAAAACCCCAAGAAGAAAAACAAACAAACAAAAAACCCAGAGAGGCAGGGACATCTAGATAGAGCTTTTATAGGGTGAGATGCTAAACTAAGTTTTCTTCAAAATGAAATTATTTCAACATATTTGGAAACCACTTTTGTACATAATGCAGAGGCACTCCATATAAAAGGCTGTATTTTTACTTGAGGGTCATGTTATAAGACCAGGGCGTTTGCCCAAATGGTATTTACAGTGACAATATTATCATTAGAATTAATGATATGAATATTATCATTAGAATTATCATTATAATTAGAATTAGGCATTTTTTTACCCTCCTTTTACTGTAACAATGGTGCTACCAGCAGCAGTTTGTCACCATTATTGATATGTCTGTTTTCTGTCTCTCTGTTGCTTCCTGTGCAGTTTGAAATATCTTACACACTTCTGGTAACAAAACATGGGGAAATTCCCATGGAGAAATCCATACCCTAAAAAAATTAAGGCCACAATCTAATCAATTGGTCTGAATGCCCTTAGGCAACATGTGGTGTTCCTAATCAGAGCTATCATTTGCAGCTAACCACTAAAATATTTTAAATTAATTTACTGTTAAAAGCAGTAGTATCTTGATGTTGCCTTGCTAGGTTTTAGTAATGTCCTAAGATTTGGGAGACTACTCAATCTCACTGATGTGCCAGGCAAGATCATGTAAAATATTCTCCTAAAACTCTGCTAAGGCACATGGAAACAAAAGGGTGATTGGTAATAGCCGACAGGGTTGGTAACAGCCAACTTAGGGCAAATCTGGTGCCTGACAGATCTGGTGACCTTCTGTCTGGGATGACAGCATAGAGGGATGAGGCAGAGCTACTGACATCCACTCCTGGACTTACACAAAGTGTTTGACACTGTCCCACACAACATCCTTGTCTATAAATTGGATGGACATGGATTTGAGGGATGGACTGGGTGGATAAAGAACTGGCTGGATGGCCAGTCACAAGGAGTTGTGGTCAAGGGCTCATGGTCCATGTGGAGACCAGTGAGGAGTGGTGTCCCTCAGGGGTCAGTGCTGGGGCCGATACTGCTCAACATCTTTGTCAGGGACATGGACAGGGGCATCAAGGGCACTCTCAGCGAGGTCACTGACAGCACCAGGTGGTGTGGGGCAGTCAACACAGCCAGAGGGAAGGGATGGCATCCAGAGGGACCTGGACAGGCTTGAGAGCTGGGCCAGTGCAAACCTCATGGGGGTCAACAAAGCAAAGTGTAAGGTCCTACAGCTGGGTCATGGCAATCCCAAACACACCAACAGCTTGGGCAGAGACGTGATTGAGAGCAGCCCTGCAGTGAAAGATTTGGGGTGATGGTAGATGAGGAACTCAACATTAACTGTAGCGTTGTCTGTTTTATGCAAGTTTTGTTGTAAAGTTGGTTATTTTTTATAAATTGAGAATATGGTTTGACCCTCGGTTTCCCCCATGTTCTCCCTCATAGTGATTTGTCCCTGAGTTGTTTGTCCCTTGTTTTTCCGCCAGTGACCTGTCTAGTTGATCCCCGAGTCCTTCCCTTTATGTCCTTATAAGTTTATCTCCTCCCTCCTGGTGCTGCCCAGTTTCCCTGCCCATCATTGTAACCACACCCCTTTATTTCAAGAAATTTCTACGTCAGTTATCCCTTACTTAAAATATGATTTGCCTCCTGAGCCTTTTCCCTCCCCTATGCAATTCTTATTAGTTCAGTTGTGTCCCTCGCTCCTCCCCTGGGCTTAGTTTATTGGTTCCCTCGTGTCTCCTCCTGTCACGCCCATCCCCTTTATCAGTGCCTCCCCAACAGCCCTTGTCTGACACTGTCACTGGTCCCGCCTGGGCCAATAAAGTGTCTTGGCACCCATACAAGTGTCTGCTTTCTCCTTCCTTCACCTCAATGCTTCACAGTCCTGCTCTCGCCTGCGTCACCCACGCCACCGACGGCACCACTACCCGGGATTCTTGCGAAGAACCTGGGAGTGGCGGAATCCGTGGTCTCCTCCGGCCACTCCGGAGCAGCTAGCTGGCACATATCAGCTCCTGTGACTGCAGGATGAGGCTACAATTAACCAGTTCAGAAAGCCAAGGAAATCCTGAACTGCATCAAAAGGAGCATGACCAGCAGGCAAGGGAGGAGATTCTACCCCTCTGCTGTGATAAGACCCCAGCTAGAGTGCTGCATTCAGCTCTGGTGCCCCCAAGAGTAAAATCACAGAATGACTAGGTTAGAAGAGACCTTCAAGATCATCAAGTCCAACCCATGCCCTGACACCTCAGCTAAACCATTGCACTGAGTGCCACATCCCATCTTTTCTTCAACACATCCAGGGATGGTGACTGTCACAGACATCTTTTATGAGAAATCCTTTCTTAGGATTTCTGAGAGCTGCAGTTCTAGCGACAAATGTAAACAATGGTTATCTGCTGCTGTAGAATGCAAACAGGTGCATCTGTGATTAACTTGTGTTCTATGTTTATAGTTAATAGCCAATGAAAGACTGAGCTCTCTAAGAGAGAGCTCCATTGTTTTGTTTTCTTAAAACATTCTATTCTATTCTATTCTTAGCATAGCAGCCTCTGGGAGAAACCTTCTCCCCTTTTCCTTTCTCTTTCTAATATAATGTAATACATATATATATAAGATAATAAATCAAGCCTTCTGATAAAGTCAAAGCTCTCGTCTCTCTCTCATCCTCAAAACCCTCCTGAACACTACCACAGGTGACTGCACAACCTCCCCAGGAACACCATTCCAGTATTTTATGACTCTTTCTATAAAAAACTTTTTCCTAACATCCAACCTGTATTTCCCTTGGTGCAGCTTGAGGCTGTGTCCTCTCGTTCTGTCAGTTTTTTCCTGGAGAAAGAGACCAACCCCCACCTGACAACAGCCACCTTCCAGGGAGTTGTACAGAGTGGTAAGGTCACCCCTGAGTCTTCTCCAGACTAAACACCCCCATCTCCCTCAGTCGTTCCTCACAGTGTTTGTGTTCCAAGCCCCTCACCAGCATCGTTGCCTCCTCTGGACCTGCTCAGGTGTCCCAGCGTCCTTCCAACTCTGAGGGGCCAGAACTGGACACAGCACTAAAGGTGCTGCCTCACCAGGGAAGGGTGACCTCCCTGCTCCTGCTGGCCACACTATTCCTGACACAGGCCAGGATGCCACTGGCCTGTATGGCCACCAGGGCACACTGCTGGCTCGTGTTCAGCTGGCTGTCACCAGCACCCCCAGGTCCCTTTCTGCCTGGGCACTGTCCAGCCACACCATCCCCAGCCTGTAACATTACAGGGGGTTACTGTGGCCAAAATGCAGGACTCAGCATTTGGACTTGTTAAACTTCATCCTGTTGGACTCTGCCCATCTATTCAATCATTCCAGGTCTCTCCACCTTCCAATAGACCAACACACGATCCCAGCTCAGGGTTGTCTGCAAATTCACTAATGAAAGACTCAATCCCCTCATCCATGTCATCAGTAAAGATATTGAACAGAGCTGGCCCCAGCACAGACCCCTGAGGGACACCACTGGTGAGCAGCCCCAGCTGGATCAGCACCATTCACCACCATCCTCTGGGCCCGGCCATCCAGCCAGTTGCTAACCCAGCACACAGTGCTCCTGTCCGAGCCCTGGGCTCCCAGCTTTTCCAGGAGTGTGCTGTGGGAGACAGTGCCAAAGGCCTTGCTGAAGTCCAGGTACACAACATCCACAGCCTTTCCTGCAGTTACTTGGTCATAAAAGGAGTTCAGGTTGGTCAACTGCCCCTCCTAAACCTGTGCTGTCTGGGTCTTACACCCTGGCCATCCTGTGAGTGCTGTGTGCTGGCACTCAGTATAAACTGTTCCATAACCTTACCTGGTACAGAGGTTAGGCTAAATGGCCTATAATTACCAGGATCCTCCTTCCCATCTTTTTTATGAATGGCAGTCACACTGACCAGCTTCCAGTCCTCTGGAACCTCACCAGTGAGCCAGGACTGCTGGTAAATGATGGAGAGCAGCTCTGCAAGCTCATCTGCCAGCCCCCTCATCACCTGGGATGGATCCCATCTGGGCCCATGGATTTATGAACATCCAAGGGGCTCAGCAGTTCTGTGACAGCCTCCTCCTGGATAACAGGGGGACCATTCTACTCCCTGACACCATCAATCAGCCCAGGAGGACAGCTGTCCTGAGGACAAGCCATCTTCACACTAAAGACTGAGGCAAAGAAGGTGTTAAGCACTTCCACTTTCTCCTCAACTGCAGTTACTGAGTTCCCTCTCACACTGAGTAGAGAGCAAAGGTTGGTCTTACCCTTCTTTTTGCCATTAATATATTTGTAAAAACATATTTTATTAACCTTTACAAAAGTTGCCAAATTAAGTTCAAAGTGAGCTTTGGCCTCCCAGTTTTTTTCGTACATGCCCTAGCAACCCCCTTAAATATTTTCTGAGAGACCTGACCCTCCTTCCAAAGATAATACATCCTCTTTTTATTCCTAAGTTCCTTCAAAACCTCCTTGCCCATCCAGGCTGGACATTTGCCTCATTGTCTCATCTTTCAGCACATGGAGACAGTCTGTTCTTGTGCCCTCAGGATCTCTGTTTTGAAGCACACCCAGCTTTCCTGGACTCCTTTGCTTTTAAGAGCTACTTCCCAAGGAACTCTCTCAATACATCACCTAAATAGGCCAAAGTCTGCCCTCTGGAAGTCCAATGTAAGAATCTTATTGATGTTCCTCCTGATTTCACCAAATGTTGAGAACTCTCTAATTTCATTATCAATGTGCCCCAAACCACCACATCTCCCACCAGCCCATCTCTGTTTGCAAACAAGTCTAACATAGTTCCTCCCCTGGTGGGCACACCCACTGACTGTGAGAAAAGGTTGTCCTCCACATACTCTTAAGAACTTCCTGGACTGCCTCTTTTCAGCTGTATTAAGTTCCCAGCAAATGTTTGGCAAGTTGAAATCGCCAAAAAGAACTAGGGCTGATGATCCGGAAACATTCTCTAGCTGCTTGTAGAATGAATTGTCCATCGCTTCTACCTGGTTGGGTGGACGATAGCAGACTCCAAGTAGGATGTCAGCCTTGTTGGCTTCCCCCTAATTCTTACCCATGGGCATTCTACTTTGTCATCATTAGTTTCAATACCCATGGCATCCAAAGCCTCCCTAGTRTAAAGGGCTACTCCTCCACCTCTTCTCCCTTTCCTATCTCTCCTGAAGAGGTTGTAGTCATCCAGTGGAGCACTCCAGCCGTGTGAGTCATCCCACCATGTTTCTGTGATGGCAATTTCATCATAGCTCTGCTCTTGAACTATGRCCTCCAGCTCTTCTTGTTTGTTGCCTGTGCTGTGCACATTGGTGTACRTGCACCTCAGCTGGGCTGCTGATTTCACCCCTAATCAGGCTTACCACCTTTGGGCCTGCTTCCAGAGAGCCCAGCTGCATCCCATTCCCCCTTCAAACCTAGTTTARAGMCTCTCAATGAGTTCTGCCAGTTCACAAGCTAAAAACCTTCTGCCCTTAACAGAGAGATGGAGCCCAYCTGGTTCCAGCAGGCCAGGTGCTGTGAAAGTTGCCCCATGATCAAAGAASCCAAAATTCTGCTGATGACACCCTTGAGCCACTTGTTGACAATGTGGGCTCTCCTGTTCCTTTCATCATTTTTCTCAGCCACCAAAGGCACTGAGCAGAACACTACCTGTGCTCCTGCCCTGTCACCCACTTAAGCCAGTGCCCCAAAGTCCACTTTAATTGCTCTGATGCTCCTCTTTTCAATTTCATCACTGCCAGCCTGGAGTRTCAGCAGTGGGTAATGATCAAAGGGCTGAATTAGCCCAGAAAGTCTCTCAGTAATATCTCATGCCTGGGCCTCAGGGAGGCAGCAGACCTCTCTGTGGAATGTGTACAGTCAACATATGGGGCCCTCTGTTCCCCTCAGAAGGGAATCACCCACCATGATTACCCTTCACCCTTCTTTCCTTTTTGATGTTAGAGGTGGTGATCCCTCTGACAGATGAAGTGTAACTGGGAGACTCACTGAGAGTCTCAGTGAGACTTTCTTCTATGTCCTCAGGCTGACTCTCTAGATCCAGGGCCTATTCTGAAGTGGCACCTGGACAGATGCTGGGGGTTGGGAGGAACTTTTATTATGTCCCTAAGCAGGGACCCATTTCCATTACCCTTCATCCACCCAGTGTCCTTCCAGGCTGGAAGGGTGGGACTCCACCGATCTATTTCACTTTCCCTTTCACTTTCTTTAACACCCCTTAGCCTTTCAAGGCTAAGAAGGACAAGGAACTGCTGGAGCAAGTCCAGGGCAGGCCATGAAGCTGATAAGAGGACTGACACACCTCCCCTGTGAAGATAGACTGACAAAGTTGGGGCTGTCCAGCCTGGAAAAGAGAAGTTTGTGTGGAAACCTCATAATAACCTTCCAATATATGAAGGGACTTCAGGGAAGCCAGAGAGGGGCTCTTCCTCAGAAACTGTAGTGATAGGACAAGGAGTAATGGGCACAAACTGCAAGAGGCTAAATTTAGGTGAGGTATTATGAAGAAGTTCTTTACTGTGTGACTGGTGAGACAGTGGAACAGATTGCCCAGCGGGGCTGTGGATGTCCCAGTCCTGGGAGTGTTGAAGCCACATTGCATAAGGCCTTGAGACACCTGGACAAGTGAGAGGTGCCCTGCCCATGGAAGCAGGGATTGGGACTAGACGGTCTTTAAGGTCCATTCCAACCCTTAACATTCTGTGATTCTGTAACCTCTTTTGTATACTGCTGCCAAGACTTTGAAGGGATGTGCTGCATCAAAATCTCTTCACACTCAGAATCCATCCACTCAAGCATCCAGAAGCTGAGGGAGCAAACAGGATGGGTTGCATCTTTTGTCAAAGGAATTTTTTTGATTGTAATAATTGTTTTTATCATCTTAGTCATGCTTCCCTGTCTAGTTAAGTGTATGCAGAAGTCCATTGAGGAAGTCTTCTTACTAAGAAAAAACAAGGGTGTAGTAGCATCCCATGAACTCTCTCCCCTTAGCCAATTCCCAAGCACACTGCCCTGGAAAGACCTACCATAGAGTTCATTCCTCCTGTGGGAAAAGACAAGACTGTCTCTCTCACTCTCTTCTGTCTCACTGATCCTTAAATTTTGCAGCTTCTCATGGTTTTTCCTTTCCCTGTTTCCTCACTGTTTTGGCTGCTCCCCTCCCCAGGAGACCAATCCCCTTTGCCCTGCCCTTAGGTCCAGTCCCCACCCCTTCCCTTTCTTAAGCTGTCTGCAGAACGTGGTTTTTGTCTTTTTGCCCAGGTTCCCTTCAGCCATCACATGTGATACACTTCACTGAAATAAAATCCTGCCAAAGGATTCTTCTGCCTCTCTCACTGAGACAGAGGTGGTGAGGGTTGTGTGTGGATCTGACTGCATTGCCTGAATGTTAACTCATCCTGCTTTTCTACAGGAGAGATTTATTGGGAACAGATAATAGACAGCAGCACCCACCATCTAATTCCTGAATTTTTAGTCATTTCTAACAAAGCATCTTACATTTTGTTCCTTGATAAATTTTTCATAACTCTCTGTTTTCGCCACGATGTGATATAGGCAAATATTTAAAGAATTTGGTTTCCAAAGTTGCTTGGCATTGGTTTATTTACAGTGAGGTATGAAGTTCTCAAACAGTAAAAATGCAGTGTGCTCTGTAAGATAAACTGTCCTGGGCTGGTCAGCAAATTAGACAGAAAAGCTGGCTTAGCCCTAGCAATAACTTGAATTTCTATAGTTTATGAATGGTGATGGCATCCTATTCATTTTCAAGGAGAACTGTGGTTTTGTAAAGCAAAAAAAAAACCCCAGTCGTCTATCTGGAAGTGAACTTAAGTGGTAAAATAAATGCTAATATTACCTACCACGGTCCAGGGCTCAATTTCAGTATCAGGAGGAAGGGAGAGAAGGATGGAGCAGTCTTTCTCAATCCCTTTCTTCATTTTCTAGGATACTCAAATCATCCTATTCAAGAGCCCAGGGTCTCCATCCTCATGATCTTGACTAAAGTAATCCAGAAAGCAGGCTCTCCATAATATTGCTCCCACTCCTTGAATCAACATGAATAATATTTCAAATGTGGATCCCCACATTTTATTGTTTCTCTCCTGTTTATTAACACATGGCAGTGCCATGTTCTCTGCAGCACTGTTGTGAGTTTCTGACCAGAAAGGCAAAAGGCAATCCCTTAAGCAGCTGTTATTGAAAAGGGTGTGAAAAATCTTTGAATGGTTCACTTTGCATGTTGTGCTAGTCTTTCTTCAGCAGTCTTGCTGCCTGTGGAACACTGAAAGACAAGCCTTAGCTGTGTTTTTTCTCAAGGTTTAAGATTTTTACCACTTCCCATTGTTTGGGCAGCACCTTTACCAGAGGTTACTTCCCACACAGCAGGGATAGTTCAAGAAATGCATATATGTATCCTAGCCTGCTTTCTTAGCTTAAACTGATTATAAAAATGGGTCAGAGCTGAAACATCAGACTGTGATTTGGGGAGGAGATAAGATGCAAGTCCATATTTGCTTCTGCTTCAAACAGAGGGACACAGAAGATAACTGAGGAAAACACCTTTGCTGCAGCAAATGGCACAGCTAATCTGAGATAACCAGCGCAGCTGGTAAAGGCACATTTTCTTTATATTTTGTAGGTGATTTTCTTGTTCTGTTATCCAATTCATTTTAGTAAACTTCTTTTTACACAAAAAGTTTCTGTTTTTACTTTAATACCGTATAAAGCCCCATCAAATAATAGGTTTGTTTCCATAATGAATTGATTTCTATAGTAAATGAGTCACCGTGACTTAAAAACAAAAATCTAAGATGCAATAAAAGAATAAGAGAGAGGCATTGTAGCTTTTAACAAAGCTTTTTGTTACAGGAAAAGATGCTTTCTTAAAAAAAAATATTTCTCAGAAAGGTATTTTCTTATTTCTTATTAGGAGTCAAAAAGAAATTTTCTGTGATAAAAAGGGTCCTCTCTTCTCGGAAAAAATTTCTCTTTTGCAATTGTTATTCAAAAGGTGCTTGTCTGGCCCTTTCAGGGACATGTTTATAGGCTCACTCTTTCAAGAGTGTTCACAGTGTTATGCAGTGTTTGTTACCTCACTTGGCTGTTGGCCCACAGAGAGCACTGTCAGGCACCACAGAGCAGCATCCTGCCAGCCTGTCCTGCCTAAACTCTTGAAAATACAATCAGACCTTGCCATTTGAGTTCAATAACTAAATTTTAACTAGTCTGTAGAAACATATAAACATCACATCCTGCCATACAATATTTTAACAGGGAATTAAGGAGAGGGGTGGGGCAAGGATTTCTGTACAGATTACATGAGTCTGGAAATGAAAGGGGTGATTTCACTGCACTGAATCTTCCTCCCAGAAATAATAATTTTTGTTCATTCCTAAGGAGGAAACTCTTTTCCCTATTACATTCAAGCAGTATTCATGGGTGGAAGGCAGATGACTGTTGATTTTCATTATACTTGCATAAATTTCTGTACATTTCCTTGCATTTTCCTTGCATTGTACACTGTATGTAAATTTACTGTCTTGGTCCTAGATTGGTTATCCAGGAAAAAAAAAGATTTCAAAAGTCTTTGTATGACTGTTGATTTCAAAAGTCTTTGTATGACTGTTACAGTGCAAATGGTCATGCAATGATGGGCCAACCATCAGAGTGATTAGGAACCCATAAAAAATAAGTCCTTATATAAAGGACTACAAATTTATCAAATATAAGTAGAAATATTTTTAATTGTCCTTGAAACCTGAAAATTATGTCCTGAAATCTTTAAGAGCTAATTTACAATGAGGTAATAAAATGTCTCTTCCTCCTGTCCATTTTTCCCTCCATTTCAAAATGTTTTCACCCATCTTTCCCTCTCCTGAGCTTATGGAGCACACGTCTAAGAATTTGAGGCTGAATGGTATCATTTTGGAGTGGTTTTGCTCAGAGAAAAGAATGGAACTTCATGCCCATAGTGACCACATAGCAAATGTGGCTTGTAGGAAAACATCTCCAAGATCTCATCTGTCATCTCATTTCTCAACAGAAATGTGATATGGGACATGGTGATGGCAGAAGTTTTACAATGAATTTAACAGCAGTGCTTTCTAGCCCATTCATACAATTTTAGATACATGTGTTTCTCTTCTTCTAGTCTCCAAGATAACAGCCTGCAAAAGAAAACTTGAGGTTAAATATTTATTTTGTGGGGAACATAATAGTTTCCATATACATAAGCTCAAAATGATGTCCGGTTTCATTGGAAGTTGTCTGTAGAATTACAGTGTCTCTATTATTTTTTAATTAAAGCATTTGGATTGATTTTTTTTTACAGAAAAAAAAAAAAAAAAAAAACCAAAAAGTGGGCAATGAACAAAAATGAAATAATCTGCTTGATGTGATAGTCAGTTTATATTACTTCCTCTGCCTTGTTTTTGGTTTTGTTTCCAGTATATATTGAACTACCCTTTGGATATGATTTTGGTCTTACTTTAGTTTAATGCCTTTTTCAGACTCAGGGATATTACTATGCTACTGGAAGAAGCAAGACTGTAATCAGGTTTCCCATCTTTCTTTGTAGTACAATGGTCATAAAGTATTTGTTGTCTTCATAGCTCACAGCTTTCTTTCTTGGTCCATATGCACTGTGATTGCTGCCTTTATGCCCTGCTCTACTTAGCTGATCTCCACTGATTATCTTACATTTGGATGATATTTTTTGTTAAAATAGATAATAAAATTAGGCAAAGGTAACAGAAATCCATATTGTAATGCTTGCCAATGTAGCTACAGTTGATATTTTGGAAGTTATTTATAAAATTACTGTTGGTCTTTTTCCCTTCTAAGTGAAATAACAAATGTTGAAGCTGCTTCTGCGATAAAGAAAACATTTCAAATGCCAGGAAGAAGAAATTTTAATAATCTGCTATCCTACCAAGAAAATAACAAGAATTGCAGGGGCTGACTGAGTAAATCCCATACAACTAACAAATAGGTTAAACCATTTGGAGAGGCATAGAATATGTAGCATATGGATTTAAATTTCTCTGGCTGCTAAAGGGAACATGCTAGACTTTATACCTATAAGCATTTCTATCGAAGAGCTTGATTGAGACTTCTGATGAGGAGATTAATTCTTCTTGACCTGCAACCTCACCAAGAGACTTAATTTACACAGGATATTAAAGAGACTTATACACACTGGAAAAAATGGAATAGCTACTTAACACAAAAAGTGTTTTAAAGTGGGTATATGTTGCTGTTCTCTTAATATCTCACTGGAAGGCAGATATTAAGATGAATTGAGGAGGCCTCTTCAAAAATGTATATTGACATTATACATCTATACTCATGAATGGTATTGCCTACCCTATTTTCATTTTAGTAAGAATTTCGATTCAAATTTTGTTTTAATTTTAAAACATTAACAGTAGAACAAGGCATTTAAGAAGGGACAAAAGCTGCATGGGGGGAAACATGATCCACAGTACCACCCTATACTTTGTTCTGAACTCTTCCCTTGGGCCCAGGCCATGGAGGAGAGAGGACTTCGGCCCACTACTGTTCCAGCAAATCTTGTCCTCCTGGCATGAGCAGTCCCTGTGCCAAAACAAAACACAAAGTAAAAGGTCTGAAATTTTTCCATCTTTTGAGATTCTCACAGAAAAAAAAAATAATATGGAAGTTTTTCACACTGTGGCATTGAGCTTTCTTTTCCAGAGCTTTTTCTTTCTCTCAGAAAACTCTCCAAAAAGGACCAAAAAGTTGTCTTGTTTTTGTAAGATATTGCATTGAACTTCAGGGCTTGTCTTGCAGGAATTTTTCTGGAAGAAGTGTGCTGTAAGGAGTTTGTTCCACTGTGAGATTTTTTCCTGGATTTCAGAGAGAGGGAGCTTTCAAATAACATCCAATACTGCAGCTGAGAGATGCTTTGTTTGCTTTAAGCTACTATGGTATGTCCATGGGACCTGCCTGAAAAATGTACAAATTCCAGTCACTTCTCTTCTAGAAACTTATTCTTTGGCAGTCTGCTCTTCTAAACTATTGCTGTAATTGACTTTTCCCTTTAGCACTAGTCTAGTGAAAATGTTTTTAAAAACCCTTGTCAGAGAAGGGCTGTTTAACTTTTAGATTACATTTTCAACAGCTCCTATTTATTCTTTTAATTGCCTCTCTAGTTCCAGATTGTTTATAAGCAAAACCACATTGCTTTTCCTTCTCTGTCCACCTTGGTGAGAGATGAAAACTCTTGGAGCATTCGCTCGTCTAAAACACAGAGGGTTTAGAGATAATTTATCCTGTACATTAACATTAAAGTAACCAATCTCTCTGAGCAGCTTTTAGCATGCAAGTGCTAGTTACTATAAACTAAGCTTGCAAAAAACTATTAAATTAATTGGCATTCTGTGTCTTTCGGTACACTTTTCCTATTTCTCATTATTTTTTGAAAATATTTTTAAACAAAATCTGTTGGGACTGTTTTACCTTCAGCTGTCCAAAAGTTAAGACTGTACATTTATTTCTGCTGGCACTTTTTCTGTTGTCCTGCTCAGACAGTGCCCTGAACATCAGAGAAATCTTATTTTAATAGGAAATTTGACATTTTTAGAAAACATGTTTGGTCCAGGGAGGGCTTTAAATAAAACAATTAGAGAAAAAGAGAGAAAGTGTTGCTAAACACAGAAGTTTTTATTCCAGGTTTATAAAAGTCCTTTTCTTCCCTCCTTTCCCTAAGGAATGGCTCACATCTAAAACAAGCGAATCAAGTAAAAGCCAGTTTGTAGGTTTGTTTTTACCTCATGCAGATAGACAAGTCTGCAGGCATTTTGTAGCAAGCATGGAAATCCATAATCTAAGCTTCCCATTTCTAACTAGCCCACATTCTTGTGTACCTCTTTGCATCCCTGTCAGAAGTGCCTGGGCATTTCTGCAGCAATGTTTGTCAGCTCTTGTAACGGGATTTATGTTGCCAATTTCTGCCCTGAAGACACAGCAGTGTTGTGTCTGAGACATAAAATTTTAAAAAATCATTTACAAACTATATACTTCTGCATCTAAAGTCAGCAGGACGCTCTTTTCACCACTCCCACCTTTCTCCTAAACCTTGAGTGACCCCTGAGAGGAGAAGGCATAAACTGTTTCTTTAACACTTCAGAGAAGAAATCTCACCCATTAGAAAGGCTGGTCACAGGGCATAGTGCAAGCCTGTTTCACAGCACAAAGACTGTCACCTTTGGATGGCAGTGATGCAGAGCAACTTATGTAATGGCCTTGACCACGTGCTATGGGCTTCCAGTTTCAGGTAGTTGCCACTTGCCCTGCCTCATTACTCGTTTTAAAAATCTTTTGTTTAAACTGCAATATTAATGACTTATGCTCTGATTCTGTTCCCACTGAAGTTCAGAACAGCTTTATAATTGATTCAATACAAGCAGAATGAGGTCCTGAATATTTTCAGTTGTAAATTCTGTTAGTCAGATTAATAGTTTTATAGTGTATGAATTATCCATCCAAATACACATTGGTTCCTCAAAGCAGTTTTATCCATTAAGCCATCTTTAGTTACAAAGTTAGTATAATAAGTTTCTTCTCACTCATGTTCTGATCTCACCCTAATCATCAGCAGT
This sequence comes from Cardinalis cardinalis, assembly GCA_014549065.1. Taxonomy (NCBI): domain Eukaryota; kingdom Metazoa; phylum Chordata; class Aves; order Passeriformes; family Cardinalidae; genus Cardinalis; species Cardinalis cardinalis. The sequence continues at coordinate 646,161 of JACDOX010000201.1, forward strand.
AGAAGAAAACATAGAGAGTAGAAGATTGACTTTGACTAGCTGCATTAACCTCTTTGAAATTTTAATTTGAACTGTTTAGTGATTATGTGCATTACCTCTCCCTGTTCCTTCTGTGCTATACTGTTTTCTCATTTTTCAAAGCTTTATCCAAATTGCCTTCACATGAGTAGCTGGAGGGAAAACTTGTAATTATTCTCATCTTCAGATAACCCTGCTCTTTAAAGAAAATCACAACAATTACATCCCTCTTTTGTGTCCTGAAGTAATGAAATGGAAGAATATACTTGAGAATTCTCCAGCAAGAGTGGCTGTGGCATAGTTGCAGCCCACCAGTTAGACATCTCTATGGGGTCCAGGCTCCTGAACATTTACCAATAAGCATCAGATTTTAGTTCTTAAGGAAAAACTTAGCAGCTACCTGGGCTGGAGTAGTCAGACCTTCTCTTTTATTAATCAAAGAACACCAAAGGTTAGACTACTCAAGAAAAGCAGTGAGAACTGCCCCTTATGTTATATCCTTTTATGATTCCCTATAGTCCTCCACATCCACTTCTAAGTCCTCTGTCTGGTTGATCTCCTTCGCACCAGATCCCTATTTATACAAATTTTTAAGAGTTGAATCCTGCACGATTTGCATAACTTCAAAGCTGTCTGGTCTGAATGGTCTCTAAGTCCATTCAGTCCTGTTGATAAATAACAAATACTGCTAAACATGGTAGAGGTCTTCAGCTTTCAGTCTGTATAACAAACTAGGGAAAAAAAAAAAAGGAAAAATCAGCTATGTCATTGGAGATCCAGGATTGTAACAAAAATCAATGAGTAACACACTGCAGGTATGACAGCTAGCACAGAACTGATGTATGTCTTTAGGAAAAGCAGTGTACTTCTTTCACAGGCCAGTGCTGTGGAAGCAAACATCCTTTTTCCCCTGCAGAAAGAAGTTCCTGGTACAGCTAAATGGTATACATGTTTCTGTGCCGTCTTGCTGCTGGGGAAGCAGTGAGCAGTACTGCCAAGGTGACGGATGGTCAGCAAGGGTTCAGGGAGACTAGTCTAAGTTTGTAAGGAGCAGAGAAGTTCCTGGACAGCCTTGTCTGTCTGGCCCTGGACAGCAGTCAGTGGTCTCCTCTCGTTCCAGGGCAGCAGGCAGAGCTGACCCCCACAATATTTCAAATAGCTCTAGATATGTTTCACAGAGCAAAAGTCTGCAAAAGTCTAATAGCACCCATTTTCTTTCTTTGAATTTCTTAATGTGATAGCTCATGTTTGAAACTTACAGAAGGATTGACTTTCATATTATTGCGTTTTTACAGCTCAGTGACAGCTCAGTGACAGCCCCACAGTCCCTTTCTACAGGAACAAAATCATGAAGGTTAGCATTAGTTTCCTCAACTATTCCTGCATCAAAAGCTTCCATTCTAATAAAGACAAGGATGTATTCCATCCTTAAAGAAAATAGACTGAGCCTTTTAAATTTATGATGTGAATTTTCCCAGATAGAACATTACAAAGGTTTCAGGATTAAAGGTTTCCTATAAGTACAGAAATTGCCATTTGACAGGTCCAAGGACTCTGATTTACCCTACTGTTTGACAGTGATACTGTCGGCTAATAACAGGGGGAATAAATCACGGTTTCTAGCTTCTGTCAAGCAGTTAATTTAATTTGTACATTTTGATGCCATCATGTTCAATTACATACAATATATATAACTGAATACAACTTTTGCGTTCAGACTTCCCCTTACAATCTGAGTGTTTCTATGGCAAACTAGCAAACATCCAGAGCGACTTCATAAGAGTGCAGAGGGTGTTCTTTTTAATTACCGATTTACTTGTCCCCTTGATCTCACTGAAACTATTCACTCTCCATTATTGTTTAATTAACATGGACCCTAGAGTATCCAAACATTTAAATTAGGTTCATCTCTCCATCGCTTAACCATAGTTGGGCCTTAAGAGAGCAGAGGACCTCCTAGTACAATATTTAGGCATGCTGACTCAGGAGGGCTGCCTGCAGGCCAGGTATCAGAACCAAGTCAGGTTTCCAGCTGTAGACACTCTGCAGCTGCTGGAGGCACTGCAACCTGCTCTAAGCAATTTAGGTTTTAAGAATTGAGGGGTAAGGATCTTCACAAGAGAGTTCTCAAGACCATGCTAAGTAAACACATAAACACAGGCACTAACAGTAAAAGATGTTCACATCTCAAAAGCCCGTGAACTGTGTAGCTTAGAATGAGGATGTTGAAGGACAGTGATACAGCAGATAAGCAGGAAAATAGAACAATACCTCACCAGTATAATTTTTTATTTTCTGCCATTCTTTCTTTTTGCTTCCCAAACAGGACTCTTAGCATACATAAGTGTGTGACCAGAAATCTGACTCTGACATTTTAGTTACTTCTTGCTTGACTGTTGTTTGAGCAGAGGAATGGGAAAGAAATGCTGCTGCTTGCTTTCTCAAATTTTCTGTTGTCACAATTTCCTTTATTGGAAATTGCCTGGAGGGCACATTTGAATAGCTTGTAGCCAGCTAGCAGAGGGACATGAAGGTAATGTATTTGCAAATAGAAGGGAGAAAGATACATGTTGGAAGTGAAGTGGAGAAAGTGTCCAGCAAAGTGTTTGCAAGAAACACTCAGTAGGAAATGAATGAAAACCACTAGAAAATATAAGGTCATTATGAAACTCATCTGAGGGCATAGATCTGCTAATGAAAAGTAGATGATATAGTATTAGAAGTCATTATTAATAAAGAGATATTGAAATATCATGCAGAAATTGCTACATGACCTCAAGGGATAAATCAGGCTGATTAAGTGAATTCATACAAGATGCAAAATAATTTAGATGTAAGAGATTCCTAGAACTTCTTTTATAACCTCTCAGAAAATCATTTTGAAATTTAAAAGGCATGTTAGTTAATGCCAAACTCTTTAATACCATCAATGAAACACAGCCACTAAAGAAAGCAAATGTTTTCCTAGAATACAACAGAAAATATTTCTTGACAGAATTATTAGTGCCATTGTAGCAGATAGTAGCAGCATCACTTCTTGAATTCTACCTACAGTATTGTCATGAATGTGCAGATTATCTCGGGATATGAAAGGTACTGTAAAAAGGCTGTAAGGATGCAGATAAGACTGAATGAGTCTGGAACACTTGATCTGCTATACTGAAGGATGAGAAAGAAAGGCAACTGATGTCTGTCAATAGGTTGATAAACCAAAGTGAAAGACAAGAGCGATTCGAGAGGGAAGATGAAGCTGTCGTTAGGACATGGGTAAAATTGTCATGGATAAATGCAATTTTACCACAGGCAGTAAGTTGCAAAACTATACCTAGTGCAGTGTGTAAGCAAGCATGTTGATACCAGCAGAAAAAGTGATGGCAATCAGATGAAGTCCCCAGTGACTGGAAAAAGTGAAATATTGTACACATATTTTAAAAAGGCAGAAATGAGGACCCTGAAAACTACTAGTGTGTCAGCCTCACTCACTTGTGCCTGGGAAAGTGATGGAACACATCCTCCTAGAGTTGTGCTAAGGCACATGGGGAACAGGGATGTGGTTTGAGACAGCCAGCATGGACTCACCAAGCGGAAATCCTGCCTGACCAACCCAGTGGCCTTCTGTGGTGGAGTGACTCCATCAATGGACAAGATGTCATTCATCTGGACTTCTATAAATCCCTTAACAAAACCCACTATGATTTTCTTCTCTCTAAATTGGAGGGTTTGGATTTCATGGGTGTACTGTTTGGCGGATGAGGAATTGGTTGGATGGAACATCCGGAGGGCAGTCATCAATGTCTCAATGCCCAGGTGGACATCAGTGACAAGTGATGTCCCTCAGGGGTCCGTACTGGGACCAGAACTTTTTGATATGCAGCGAGATGAAGTGCAACCTCAGCAAGCTTGAAGACAACACCAAACTGAGCATTATGGCCCACCCAACTGAGGCATGAGATACCATTTAGAGGGATCAAGACAAGTTAGAGAAATGGGCCCTTGTGAACCTCAGGAGGACAAACAAGGACAACTGTGAGGTGTTACACCCGGATCAAGGCAACCCTTGGTAACAATATAGGGTAGGGGATGAAGGGATCAAGAAAAGCCTTAATGAGAAGGACTTGAAGAACTGGTGGGTGAGAAACTGGACATGACCCAGCAATGTACACTTGCAGCCTGTACAACCAGGTCTATCCTGGGCTGCATGCCATGTGGCCAGCAGGGCAAGGGAGAGGATTGTGCCCCTCACCTTAACTCTGGTGAGACCCCACTTGGGGAGCTGCATCCAGCTCTGAAGTCTTCAGCACAGGAAACACATGGACCTGCTAGAGTGGGTCCAGAGAACAACCATAAATATAATTAGAGGTATGAAAACTCCTCTCCTGTAAGACTGAGGTGCTTTGGGTTGTTCAGTCTGGAAAAGGGAAGGCTCCAGGGAGACCTTACTGCTCCAGTATTTAAGACAGCTTATAAGATAGGTAAGGGAAGACAAACACTTTAGCAGGACCTGTATTGATAGGACAAGGGATAATGTTGTTAAACTAAAAGAGGGCAGATTCAGACTAGAAAAAAGAAAACATATTTTTCTGATGAGGGTGGTGAAATCTTGAAGGATGTTTCTCAGAGGTGATAGACACTTCCTGCCTGGAAACATTCAAGGTCAGGCTGAACTGGGCTCTGATCAACCTGATAACTCTGCAGAGAATGACCTAGGGATCCTGCTGGACAGCAAACTGAGCCAGCACGAGCCAGCAGTGTGCCATTGTAGCCACTAGTGGTGTTCCTCAGGGCTCAGTGTTGGGGCCAGTCCTGTTTACTGTCTTGATTGATGATACGGATGAGAGGACCGAGTCTGCCCTCAGAAAGTTTGCCGACCACACCAAGCTGGGTGGGAGTGCTGATCTGCTGGAGGGCAGGGAGGCTCTGCAGAGGGATCTGGGCAGGCTGGATCATGGCTGAGGCCAATGGTGTGAGGCTCAACAAGGCCCGGTGCCGGGTCCTGCCCTTGGGTCACAACAACCCCAGGCAGTGCCACAGGCCGGGACAGAGTGGCTGGAAAGGACCAGGGGGTGCTGGTGACAGCAGCTGAACATGAGCCAGGCTGTGTCCAGGTGGCCAAGAAGGCCAATGGCATCCTGGCCTGGGATCAGCGATGCTGTGGCCAGCAGGGCCAGGCAGGGATTGTCCCCCTGGGCTGGGCACTGCTGAGGCCACACCTCCAGTGCTGTGTCCAGGGCTGGGCTCATCACTACAAGTGTGGACGCTGAAGTTTTGGAGTGTACCCAGAGAAGGGCAACAGATCTGGTGAAGGGTCTGGAGTAAAAATCCAATGAGGAACAGCTGAGGGAGCTAGGATTGTCTATCCTGGAGAAAAGGAGGCTCAGGAGAGAGCTTATCACTCTCTACAGCTGCCTGAAAGGAGGTTATGGCCAGGTGGGGGTCAGTCTCTTCTCCCAGGCAACTGGTAACAGGACAGGAGGACACAGCCTCAGGCTACACCAGGAGAGGTCCATGTTGGACACGAGAAGGAATTTCTTCATGGAAAGAGTTGTTAAGCATTGAAAGGGACTGCCCAGGGACAATGGAGTCACCATCCCTGGAGGCATTTAAGAAACAACAGAATGTGTCTCTTAGTTCTGGGCTCCTCAGAAGGAGAGACATGGAGCTCATGGAGCAGGTCCAGCAAAGGGCTACAAAGATAATGAGGGGTCTGGAGCACCTCTCTTATGAGGAGAGACAGCTGAGCCTGTTCAGCCTTGAGAAGAGACAACTGAGAGGAGACCCAATCTATGCCTCTGAGTATCTGAAGGAAGGGTGTAAAGGGGATGGGGCCAGGCTCTTCTCAGTAGTGCCAAGCAATAGGACAAGAGGCAATGGGCAGACACTGGAGCACAGAGGGTTCCACCTGAATATGAGGAAGAACTTCTTTACTGTGCAGGGAAGCAAGCACTAGAGTCTACTTCCCAAGAGATATTCAAAAACCCTCTGGATAAAATGCTGTGCTGTGTACTCTAGCATAACCCTGCTTCAGAAGGGAGGGTGGACCACACAACCCATTTTGATACCTTCAAACTTTATCCGTTCTGTCATTTTGAAGATGCCCTTGTTCATTGCAGGGTGATTTGGCTAGATATTTTTTCAATGTCCTGTCAACCAAAACCATTCTATGATTCTGTGAAAACATATAACATGAAATGTGAGAGGAAAACAGATGTGGGATACTGAAAGATTGGCATCCATTCAAGATATGTTCTAAATTCCTTTAAAAACTGTAGGATGGCGGAATATCATTGAGACATTGAGGAAGGATCTTTGAAGGTCACCAAGGTCAATCACAACTCAAGCGTTTGTTACCACAAACACCAGATCAGGCCAGTCACTGCTAACTAAACAATTTCCTCTGCTGGAGGATTGCTGCATTTCTCAGGAAAACAAGAAAACCTTGGGTGTAAGGAAATAAATTATTAATTTTGCCTCTCAAAACATAATTTGCAGTACTGGAATAGCTCTTCAGTACCAAAGTACAACCTGCAGGAGAAACAAATTTCCAGTAATTATCTCTTTTTCCACATCATGTTACAGTTTGTCAGCTGTATTATTCTGCAGACATGAATGCTGGTCTCAGAGTTTTCCTATAAGACAGGCTTCCTAAATTACTGATTTGCAATCAGTGGCCCAGACACAGACACTTTTCGAAGAGTTAACAGAGCAATTTGGGATGATCCTTAGTTTGACTTGCTGCCTCACTTGCCCCTTTAAAAAGACAAGTTGTATAAAATAAGGTTTTAAATCCTCCAAATATCAAAAAGGAAGTGGGAAAGAAGAGGGGGAAGTGGTAAGGAAGAGAGGGGAGTGGATAAAAACAGCAGCAATAAACATAGCAAGGGAATTTTCTCCACACAAAAGAAATATTTACTGCAGAATACTTGCCTGTTCCTGTTGACTTGCTTCAGCAAATTATGAGTTATCTTATATACTGGAGCCTGTCTGGTGAGAAAAATGGTTGGTGAAAGAGAACGAAGGAGCTTGTATAAGTTATAATGTCTCATCAGTAGTGATTATTCTTGTTTCAGGAGTCCTTTGAAATCAAGCTTTGAGAGTTCATAAATTGGATTTTCCCAGTTCATTCCTCATGCCTGCAATGCAACTGTCAGTGGTGAGTTGAGCCAGGATAAAAAGATTAAGAGAGTTAACATTTGCTCCAAATTTTCCAACCCTAATGCTTAAAATAGCAATCTGTCACTACATAGCTAAGGAAAAGTGTTCTTCAGTGGTGTTACAGCCAGGGATATTGGAGGAAACTGCATATGCTGGATTCAGCCACTTGAAATTCATGAATTGTAGGCAAACTCAGAGCAAGCAGATTTCATTTATTTATTAACTTTTTTGCCCATCAATTCTTGCCAGGAGGAAAGGTTTATAAGGATGTGTGGAAACAGTGGCCACGATCCCATGCACCAACAAAGGATGGCCCCTGGGCAGGGGATGGCAGCCAAACTATTTAGCTTTGCCCAGTCAAGGTGGGGCTACCCTCCAAATCCAGTCCAGGAGATGGTCGTTGGGGCTTCTGCAGATATCCTCATCACCTTGGGGATCTGGGAGCTCCACTCGCTAGGGTCCAGAGGGAGATGAGAACCACTGAGAGGAGGCCTGCAGAGCAGGCGAGAGCCCTGCTGCACCGAGATGGAGGCTGCAGTGGAAGTGGGAGTCACAGACCAAGCCCAAAGAGGGATCATCTGCAGCAAACCGTTCTGATTTAAACAAAATTTCCACAAAACTGAGCTTTGTTTCAACATTCTGACAACAGAAACATTTTTAAAATAGGAAGTTGAGACTGGTGATGGCACTGAAATATTCCAGATTGCAGCCTCACAGAATGAAAATATTTGTTATTTTACAAAAGTCGTTACAAAAGTGGATGAACAGAGAAAGTTCCAAGTAGTCAATATATTTCTTGAAGGTCTCCTTCAATTATTGAAATACCAAACACTCAAAGACTGTCATGTGAGGGCACCAAAAAGAAGCAGGGAAAGTCACTTTGGTCTGAAATTAGATAAAACATTTACAAAGCTAAATAAAACAGTTTTATTCCTATAGGTCTTATAACAGTTCCCACCTACAGCCTTTCATTCCTCAGTTTTGGTTTTCAATATTTAAAGACACTATTCCCATGTTGTCTACTACTCACTGTGGTGTGATCTCTTAATTTGCATGAGTAAATCCTGACACAGCCTGGAGTCTGTGGCTGACTTAAGGAGCAGAGAAATCACTCTGGTTATGAGGAGCTTTTTAGTTCAAAGAGCTCCACTGATTGTTATAGTGCCTGCTAATTGCAAATATTGGAGTACTGCCTTGAGGAAGGGGTAGAGCCTGGGTGTTGTGGGACCTGCAGCTAGTACAATGGGCCTTGCGCTGTTCCAACACAGAAATTACAGACCAAAACACTGCAAGGAAAAAAAGCCACTCCTGAAAGGGAGTATTCCATCTTCCATGTTGAGGAGCGACAACAGTCCCAGCCCACACTGTTCAAGATTCAAGGATATTGGCAAATCTCCTGCAAGCTAATGAATGTTGCATACAATGGCTAGTCAAGGGCACTCAAATGGTCAGCTTACATTTCAAGCTACCTGTTTATGTAGCCAAAATATAATTTGTCTATGGGATCAGGCTAGATGTGTGTGTAACCTCTGACAAGGCAGCACCCAAACTGTATGCAAATCTTTGAAGGTGCAGAGCAAGGAGCAGCAAGGGCTGCTGCAGGCACGCAAGAGCCCAGGGCAACCCCAGCACAACACACACCATCATCCACGAGGCACAGTCCCACAGAGGCCTCATGCATGAGAAGCCTGTGGAGCTAGGTGTTAGTGACAGGGTCCATCAATTGTACCAAACACAACAGGGAGCTCTGTCAGGAGCAAAAGAGATGATGCCATAGATAAAACTGAAGGCAAGTCTGCAACATGGGTCTGAAGTCCATCCTGCTAACCTGGCCAAAGGCAGGACTGGAGATAAGCTACCATGTGTGCCTGGTGTCCATTCAGGAAACACATTAGTCAGAGGTACCTCTAAGGCCCATGCAGGAGACAAAGTTGGAAAACAGACATGGCTAACTCAGCTCAGGCACAGACTGCATTCACACCCTGGCACATGGAAAAAGTTCCATGGTGGAGGCTCATGGAAGGCTTCTCTCAGGGTTATTAACACGTACTTAAATAGAGCCTGCCCCTTTGTTTTGCTTATTTGAAACAGCCAAAAGACATTAGGTTTTGCTTGGTGCATTTTTTATAGGCAAGAGCCTTGTGAACCCTGATTGGGCTAAAAATGTATTCAAGATTCCTCTAAATTTTGAGCCTTACACAGTGGTGTTAAATTGATAGATTTTTTATGACATCTAGGCAGATTACTGTGGGTCTGTCAGATCTTTTTTATTTCATTTTGTCTCAATTACTTGGGCTCATGTCAGTACATCTTCATCTCTCACATCTTTAATGAAGTGCTGTGAAATATCCTCCATCTAAGGTTTCTCAAGACATCTCCCATTCCCTTGCTTCACTGGCATCCTACCAGGGACCATGGCCATGGCCAGAGCAGAACAGGATCTAATATGTGGTGCTTCCACTGGGGAGACAAGGAGTACAGCACACAGCAGAGCTTTGGGTGCAGAGAAATTCTCATAAGCAATACAGTCGCTACCCACGGCAACATACTGTCACTGCCCCTCCAAATTCTAGGACCAGGAGAATTTGTCAGGGCTCAAAAGTCAACAGCATGAATTACTGTTTATTACACAGGTCCACCATTCCTTTTGAAGTGACTCTCAATTTTGGTAAGATAGCAAGGCAACCCTAACAGCAAAATGCTCTGATCTCCTCAGCCACGGGCAGCATTAAACTCTGGCAGACACTTGTGCATCACAACAGTCTGATTTTATGTATGGTGTTTAACAAGCTACTTGCAGCTTCCTAGTTACCTTCAGCACGTTGCATGCTCCTTCCAATTAGAGCTGTGAGAGCCAGAATTACTGACAGGTTTGTTCACTGCTCTTACCATCAATTTACAGAGATTATAACCCTGTCAGAAAGATATCATTGGAGATTTAAGGGATTGCTTTCTAGAGTCATTCTGAAATGGCAGTTAATGTGCAGAGAGCTTTCCATCATACTCTCCCATCCAAAAAAAATTCTTAGTTACAGTAAGATTTGTACTTGCAAAAAAAAATATTATGAAACATATTCAGCATGTGAGGATAGGTAGATTGATATTAATACACTTTTACTAATACATTTATCAGTTTTGATACTACATTTCCTGTCATTCCCTTTCTCTTGTGAGTGGTACAGAGAAGAATATTCCAGCGGTCTGGGAAAGCTTCAGACATATATGAGAGTACCAGGCATGTGGATCTAGCTTACACTGGCTATAGCAAGGAAAATTCAGCATTTATTTCAGAAACAGCCTATATTTGTTGCACTGCATTCCTGGTTATGCAGAAACATGAGCATGACCCCTGAATGATGGGCTAGGGGCTCCTTTGATAGCAGGGTTCAACAGCAGGAAATAAGCAACCCAAATACTGGTTTCAGCTAAGCAGTATAGTAGTAACATAACTGGTATTTAGGTTGATGTAAGTCTTAATGGTGACTTTCTCTATGGTAATGGGTACTGAGAAGCCTCCTTTATTTAGATATTAAAAGCTTAAAACAATATTAAATAATAGAACAAATTATATACTCAAGTTATACCAAATAGAAAATCATTACCTAAAAAATGGCTGGGTTTTCTTGCCTTTTCCATATACCAAAAAGCTTCACCTCAGAGTTAGGTTTCCATAACAAGAAAAGTGCTGTTGTTAATCTGTTTTAGAACACAATTCTAGCAGCTTCACAATATGTTTTATATGAAGGGGTATGAGGCATTAAATAAGAGTAGTATCATTTTTTTTCATAAGCTGACACACTTTGGATAAAAAAAATTCACCTGTAGGTGTGTGACTCTCTTGATCCATTGTTCCACCACAGAAAAAGCCAGTCAGCCACCAAGAAGCTACTGGACTAGAACAGAAATTAATTCCTTAATGCCAAACCAGATAAAAGTCTTAAACAGCAAGGTACCTCGCATTCTTTGTATGAAAACACAATGCTCACAATTCATTGTAAGAACAATGAATAAGACCAACTTTTTGGATTAGAACATATATTCAGGGGGCTAAAGGATGCTCTTGGAATGAAAGGGCATCAGGACAAGGGAGGAGCTGCTCAGAAAAAGGCTTAAGGTTTGAGCTGAGTTTATCTGAAGAGTGTCTTCAGGAGAGACTAGGTTTTATCCAAACGCCTAGTCTTCAGAGATATGTATTTATTCACTTTCCTGGCTAGAGAGGAGCTGTGCTTTTAATCTTGCTTTGTTGCCTGCACAGGCAATTTCTTTTAATTGGTGTTGTGTTTTCTCTTCTATAGCTCTGCTGCTTTGGGAGGTAGTCTTAGTTTTATGCACATAATTCTCAGCATCACCACCTTCTGAAGTTACCAAGTACACATAGCCTTTTTCTTTATTGCTCTTTTCAGAGTTTTCTTTCATTGTATATTGGTGTTCTGTGACAGCTACACCTTTTTTAGTGCCCTTTCAGACTTCATATTTTGTCCAAACAAAGTATTGATGAGGTCTATTACTTTTTTCTTTTGTGTACTGAATTTTGTCAGTGTGTGTGATAAAGCTTTGGGTGTTTTAATATAAAGTGGGTAAGTATACATATTTTCTGTTGAAGTTAGTGTAAACCTCTGAGGTGATGAGGTCAACCCGCAGCTTGATCTCCCATGGAGCTACTGATAGTAAAAATCAGCATTTTAATTACTTCTGGTCTTCCTGCCCCTGCATGTTTCCGTATCAAATTAATTCGCATACAGAAGATAGCATTATCAGGTGTTAATTATTGGAAGAGTAGCACGGGGACAATCAGACAGACTTGAAAGGGCAAACAGTCACATGCATACACAAATAACTTTGAATGAGAGACATTTATTTCTATTCTTGACTTGGTCATGTTTGAACCATGTTATGTGTTTAACATGCACATCTTAGAAAGTATGAAAAAACAAGCTTGCAATTTTAAGAAAACAAACTTTCAAAATCTTCATAGCAAGAGAATGTTGTTGAACTGTAAATGTTCTAATAGATATCTTCCTATTAGATTAGGGAATAGTTTGAGTTGTCTGATTTCTAAAACATGAATTAGGAGAAAAGCACCCAGTGCTGTTTTTTTAGTCTCCCACTCTTTCCCTTCATGCATACTACAGATCTTAAGCTTTAAACAGGCCATATGTTATTCAGTGTCTGTAAATATTTATCCTGTTTTCTCTTGATGTTTCTAAATGAATTTGTAATCCTAAAGTCCATACCTATAAATAATGAGGGAATCTAGGTTCATCCCTTCCAGTTTGCTTCCGTCTTTGAATAAAATTTACACATTATTGTACACAACAACATGATATTTATTAGAATTAAGCAGGATGATTAAACATATAGATCATCCCTCGAGCTCTAATCAGATACCTCCTCTTCAAAATGCATGTTTTTATGACTCAGCTTCAAGTCTAAGTGAGCAACACACACAACATTGAGTTTCTGTGCTCCTGCAGCTAATGGAAACTCAAGTATTATCTACTATGCATAAAAATGTGAATAAATTGCCACAGCTCAACCTCTTCTCACTAGGTTTGTGTAATTACTTTCCCAATAAGTCACTATAAGGCACTGCTAAAGAAAACTGTATTACATATTATTTATGGCCATAATAAGTACACACAAGGCTTTCCTGTAGATAGAAAATGGAAGTCAAATACAATAAGCCTTTCCCTTCAATTTGAGGATAAATCTTGTATAATACAGTGTCTCTAATAACGGGGCAGAATAAGAAAGTATAGTCTTTGATGATAATGGGTTTCTTTATGAAACAGATGGATTTTCATGGGTGTTTTTGATGGAACAGCAGGCTGTTTTACATGCCAGGAAGCCTCAACCACAAGAAAGTCCTAAGTGAAGCAGTTAAAGGCTCATAAAAGTTTTAATGCAGAGCTATGTGAAGTAAAAAGTAGTGTCATGGATTTACTAATGATTAGAATGGGCTCAAAAAAAGCAAACAAAAGGGAGTGAAGAGGAAGCAGGAGACCTTGTGTCATCCAACCATGTCTACATAGAGAGACATGTCCTTTACTGATTCCTCAGTGGCATAATGACACAACAACCCTGTTACAATCAAAACTTTATTTCAACATTGACCTTCTGCAGAGGGGGTCATTTCACAAAACTGATATCCAAGACTTTCTGCAGGTCAGGTCTATCAACAAGAAGAATACTCTTCATTAAGTAATATTTTTGGAAGGACAAAAAAAAATTAAACTGCTGTATGTGCTTGTTTGAATGTAAACCAGCTGGAAAAAATGAACCCCCTCAATTACCTTAAAAGAGGTTTCAGGCCAGAGTTACAATTTAATAGAAATATTATAATAAATGCAATGGTGCACAGAAAACTGGCTTAAACAAACCTGGCACTTTGTTGGTCAGTGACAGTCATAGTCCCGTCAGGTGGTGGTGGCAGTACTGTAGAAGTGGTGGTGGTGGCAGTACTGTAGAAGTGGTGGTGGCAATACTGTAGAAGTGGTGGTCACAGTCTTGTCAAAAGCAATGGTCCTGTGGAAGCTCTGATCCTTCACTGGATCTGTCACGTGGTGGTGTTCCAAGTCCTCAGAACAGCTCAGGTTCAGGTGGGAATGCTCAGAACCTGTCACAGGGCAGGGAGTTTCACAATGGAATGATGCAATACTGTGAGTCATGGGATATTTGGAAAACCTTGATGGTCCAAGTCCTTGCACCTGCCTATTCTGCTGATGTCATGAGTCTATTATGGCCCAACAGCAGAGATGACCCCTCAGAATGGGTTTAACTGTGCTGATGCTTCCCCAGAGGGAGTTATCACAGCTGAGTCATAGGTGTGAAGAAAAAGAAACCCTACTCTGCCTACCCAGCCTGTAACCTGAGATGTCTGGTGTGCACAGGGCAGCTCCATCATTAGCAGTTCATTGGAAATGACAGAGGGGTGTAAAATACACAGTGTGGTACACCCACACAGTCCTTAACTGGCACCCTACTCCTGTAACCAGGACACTGTATTAGGCCTTAAGAACTAAAAAATAGCATGGGAGAACTTGAGGCCAGCTGCATTCTCTGAAGCTGTAGGCAAAATTTCCCAAAATTACCTCTCAAGGCAGTGCCAGTGGACACAGCTGTGTGTCCTGAGATGCTAAGGCCACTTGCCTCTCCTGTCTTCAACCTGTTTCTTTTGTGTTGGAGAAAGAGCTGATTATCTCAGAATAGGATTTACCAAGTTCCAGAGCTGGATATCATAGGAAGACTCTGTGTACCTTCCAACAGGGTTTAAAACGTTATAAAACATGTTTAGTCATGTTTGCCTTCCAAAGGACACAAATATTGATCTCATGTTATGGCAGAAGAGTGAAAACACAGCCAAAAAACACAATGCAGTCACACCTTCAGTTCAGGAGCCAGGGAAGTGTGAGCTGTGTAACCAGAACAGGACCACAGTGTTTGGAGCTTGCCATCCAGCACAGGTGGCATCCTCAGTGGCCTGTGTGGATCTGCCTCCCCTGCTACCACATCATTCCCCTTGGCTGCTGGCACTACCTGTCAAGCCACATTGGTGGCATGCCTGGTAACCCATCCAGGGCCATCCTCCTGAAAATCTGCAATGCTGTACAAAGACCTTCCTGAAACCTCAGCAGGTCTCCAGAAATTAGTCCAAGCTGAAATTCCCCATCAGCCTTAAATCAGGGGGAGAGCAAGAGCCAGGAGCAAACCCAAAGAAAAGCCTACATTCTCTACTTTGATTTGCTTCATCTATATTTGCATGACAAAAGAAACCTGCACAAAGTTGCTTGGTATGACTTGACAGTGGGAGACATGGTTGTGAAGGATCCTGCCGTCAGTGGTGTCACAGGATTTTGGGATAGCAGTTGCGCAAGAGATTGGGAAAATAATCAAATAAACGGCGCTGATTAGCTGATGATCTGCTGCTGAATCCCTGTTTAAAATGCTGGTCCACCTTTCAAATGCTTCCCTTGTGTGCTGCATTCCATTTTGCTTAATAAATGAGAAGTGTTTCAAGATACTGCTCAAGAGCTTTTTCTCAGCAAGCTAAATGCATTTTGCTGGTGATTGAGAACGCCTATTCCAGTCTCTGGCAGGAAATGACCAGGGCTGTTAGGTCAGACTGGGTGGAAAAGAATGACAGTCTCCTCATATTCAATCAGCCCACAATTACAGTTTATCAGCAAGAGAGCAGATCAGAAATGAGTTTTGTTACAATTGGAGCTCTCTGTATGCAGCCGTATAAGCCTTGGTGCTCTATATCTAATAAATACCTCTTGGTATTTAGTTCCCCTGGAACAGTTTATCTATCTGATCTGCCTGCTTCTTCTTATGATTCAAGGTTTCTTAAAAAGAGAAACAAGTATCAAAAAATCCAGCCATATTTTGTGTGTTTGTTTAAAGTTTCAAGCAAAAATTGAAGCTTTTTTCTTCTACATTTTTCAAAAAAATGACCTAATTTATTTCCCTAGACAGGTTAGTTCAGTCAGTGATTGTGGTAGTGTTCAGGAGGGTTTCGAGGATGAGAGAGAGACGAGAGCCTTGACTCCATCAGAAGGCTTGATTTATTATCTTATTATATGTATATAGTATATTATATTAGAAAGAGAAGGGAAAAGGAGAGAAGGTTTCTCCAAGAGGCTGCTAAGCTAAGAATAGAATAGAATAGAATGCACAACAACAGAACTCTGCCTCAGAGAACTGTCCTTCATTGGCCATCAACCATAAACACCCAGGATGGACCAATCACAGATGCACCTGTTACATTCCACAGCAGCAGATAACCATTGTTTACATTTGTCGCTGAACTGCAGCTCTCAGAAATCCTAAGAAAGGATTTCTCATGAAAGATGTCTGCGACAAGTGATGAACATTTTGAAATCTAAATCTTTCCAGACCGGGATAAAACTATGAAACTTGATGTAGTAAGATTTTTTTTTTCCTGAAAACACTTATTATTTAAGTGAAGTCAGATACTATGGTATGTCTGTCTACTTTGTTGAATGTTTCTCTAAAAATATTTTGCTTTCTTAAATAAACTAAATTCCTTTTCCCTCTTCCTGAAACATTTAAGACCTACAAGGTAAGAACAGGTTATGTTTTGGAATAAATGTCCTTATTTCTTTTGAAATAAAACTGAAAAAAGTAGAAAAATCTCTACTATTAAAGTGCAGGAAAGAGTTTGGTTTTTTTTTTCCTGTTAATCACACATCACTAAAAGCCTACCTTAGTAATCAAAAAGCCACATATTTCATCTGCTAATGGAAAATTCCCAGCAGTAGCAAAAGTTTTACTCCTTGCTTTATGCTATGGTGGTACAAAGGCACACATAACTGACAGGAACACACCCCAAAAAGAAATACACCCCAAAAGGTACAAGAAAGGCTAAAGAGTTTTAGAGACTTCAGTAACAGAGGGTTTTTTTCTCTTAATTCCATAGTTATGGACTACCTACCTATCTAAGGGTGAAAAAACTTTCAAGAGAGGAATTAATCTACTGACTTAAAGTTTACTTCAGAATCTGATCTTGTCTGTGGGCAAAAACTGCTTCTAATGACTTAAAATACTAACCTTCCCTTTAATTTTGTGACCATAATGGCTGCATTTTTTCTAGAAATTGAGAATGTCTAGAATATAAATAAAAAAGTCCTAGCTGGCATGTCTGCTGAGGGGAAGCCCAGCAATCAAGGTATTTGATGCCAAGGGCTATTTGTCAGTCCTTGGGCAGAAGGCAGGGTCTCAGGAATGATGCTGGTACATCTCTACACTGCAGTGTTCAGCATCTGACAGCCAGGAGGAAGCTTCAATATTCGGGTCCTGCTGCAACAATCACAGCATTTATCAGTCCTGAGCGCAGGTCTTCCTCTGTTGTGAGCTGTCACAACTCCACTGCAACTAATGAAAATATGCCAAATTCCACCAGCTGAAGGATCTATTCTGGGTTTTGATGTAGGGAAAATGAGAAGCCAAAGCTAGCAAGTATCAGTTAAAGGGTTGTGCCAAGTTTATATTGTATGCTTTTTCTGAAAGTGTAGGTGTGATTTCACAAATGGACTCTTTCTTAGAAATACTGAATTAATTTTTGGGTGCAGAATAGGCTGAGAGACCATTAATTGGAGCTTCTCCTGTTCCATATATCTTGCCCCTCCCTCAGGCTAAGAGGGAGACTACTGCTGTACTGTCCTTGACACAAAGATTTCCTAACTCTTCACCTGGTCACAAGGAGTGGAACAGGCTCCTTCCAGCACTTTGAAGCTCACATAGGGCCCTGATAGATGTGTTTCAGGTGAAGTTTAGGAGGTAGAAGTCAGAGATTGTTCTGAATTTTCTTTTTTTAAATAAATCACTCCCATTTTGACACCACTCCCTTTGAATGGCGTGAGTATTTGTGCTGTTGCATCTGAAAGGGGACAGAAGCCCTTAAACTGGATGGTAGAGAGATGAGACATCTGATGATTGTAATTTTCTCTGTGGTGTTTTGTTTTGTTTTTTTGTTTTGTTTTGTTTGTTGGTTTTGTGGAGTTTTGTTCGTCTGTTTGTTTGGTTTTTGTTGGGTTTTTTCTATTTTTCACTGTTGAAGCAAAGAACAAATGGGGGTTCATTCCTTCTGCAGCACTCAGCAATGCTAAGACTGAGTGTTTTCAATTTTCCATGTAAATGCTTGTGCTAACTGCTGACCTCCATTGGAAAAAGAAGAGAGTTTTATTCCCCTGGACTGTAGAGTTAACACAGCTGGAGTTTTTCAAAGGTGCCATTAGCAGGGATAGGACACCTCAGTTTTTAAATCAAATCTTGGTCTGAATGTCAGAGAAAGATGCAAAGCTCCATTACTCAAAGCTGTGCAGTTGTCCTTTGATCTATCACTGGTGATTTAATACAGAGCTTTGCTGGCTGTGGTGAATTTTTTCTATTGCTGTTCCTGTTCTAAATGGCTTCTTGCTTCTGAGTGTTATATGTATTTTGGTAGAGCTCTCCCTGAACTATAGGGCTGTAGAGAGCAAATTCAATGAAAGTAGAGAGCTGATTTGCTAACATAATGATTGCAGCTGCAGTTAAGTGAAAGCTTCCATAACAATGCAGCAGCAATGCTTCATTAATCACTTCTCAAAGAGAGAAAACAAAAACGTGACTAATTTTGACCTGGATGCTCTTCACTTCTGACTGAATCATGCACCAATATATAGAAGAGGCTTTCAAACACCCCTCAGCAATGGTGCTGGTGAGGAACTTCCACTGCTTACTGCATGGCAACTTGAAAAAGCAGCTCCCTGATATTACTGTTCCATGCCCCATTTCACATGGCATTTACGTGTGGTGGGGAAGTCACGCTCATCACAGATCCTCGTGGCAATTGTGCCCTTGACTTTTGGAAGGACAGATTGTATTTTTCATCCTTCCTGACCCTTTGCAGTCCATGAGAATTTTACTTAGAGAAGGTCCTAGGAAGGTCCAAAATTGTGCCAGGCTCAGATGTATTTGTCCCAGTGCTTGACTGCTCAGGTCATGGACAAGCTGCAGGACATTGTTGCAGACTGAGGCCAAATACCTCAGACAATGTCAGCATCAGTGACTACCCAATTCATTGCTGTACACTTGGGCTATGTCTTCCCTTTCCTGTTTCCCCTCCACCAGTTTTCAAATCCTTCCTTTTGCTTCACACATTGGAAAAAAAAATTCTGAAGTAAATAAGGGAAGAAGATGCAGGCAAATATCAGCCTGGAAAGCAGTAGGAAATCATTAATTATCCAAGCTGAAGGACTGACATATGTGCAACAACTGGTTTAAAATACAAAAAAAAAAAATATGCAGATAGATCAGGAATACATATCTGGCTTCTGCTGGTAAGTGTTGATTTAGAAAATGGACATTACCAATGTTACCAATGTTTTTTCAGCAGGTTCAGACAGGGCTGAAAGAGGCCCGGAACACCTCAGACACCTGGGAATGTTCTGCTTTTGAATAACCTAAAACCATACTTTTTTCCTGTTAATTGTTCGTAGAATAAACATTAAAAATAGCAGATACAGGCTATTCATAAAGCAAAGTTGCCTTTAGGAAGTGCAGTCTGTGGTGACTGTTCTGGTGTGGAAGGAGCAGGGTCTCTCCTGGGTGCATGAAGATGACCATGGCCTTTTGGACTGAGTGGGATGATTCTAGCAAGACCAGGGAGCTCTGGAAAACTTCTCCCAACCATCTTCCACAGCACAGTAAGTGAGTTAGAGTTCTCTAAGAGCTGGTGGCTCTGTGTGTTGGCACAAAGCTGAGCACAGGCTCAAAACAGCTTTGGCAATCACAGAGGGCGCAGAGGTGGGTAGCGCTGTCAGTGAGACCTGCCCAGCTCTGTGGCCCAAAAATCATATCTTTGTAGAAAAATGTGGTCTTCCTCTTGTGCAGAACCTAAACAAGAATCAGACATTGCCGTCTACAAGACACAATAAGGCACAAGCAGAAATACACAGATCTTGGGAAGGAAACATTTTGTCAGCTTGAGAAAAATGCCACCCTACTATGAGCCCCTTTCAGTGTGCTGGGGCAAGAAAGCCATGGTGCACAGAGCTCCTGCTTCTTCCACTTTTTGCCTTCTTATCCTTTCCTCAGTCCCATGTGGAGAGTCATCTTGTGCAGCTTTAATTTCTTGTGTTTATGCTTCATTCCCCTGACTGTATTACCTCTCTGAATTCCAATATTTCCTGCAGTCATTCAGGTGCACAGTATCCAAAGGCCTGGAGGTCTTTTGGTTTGGATATCCCAAAAGCTATAATGACAGATAGGGCATTTGTGACTAGAAGAGCAAGATTTTCATTACTACCTTATTTTGCCTTGAATATAGAAAGGATTTTTTTTTTTAAACAGAGTTTTAATGTCATGTTCCAGACAAACCACTGAGTACTTTGGTAAGACATTCCAGTAACAGCATCCTATTGGCATTGAAAATGCCACTTCCTGCACTTTTTTCATAGCTTAAATTAAAAATATTGATCACCTACTATGAGAAGTAAACCACCTACATCTTACTAATCTAATCAAAAACATAATGAAAGTAGGTTTGAAGAATTCAATCTTACTAGACTGATGGAAATTTCTCACAAACAATCTACAGCCGCGGGTTGTTGAAGTGCTAAATACTAAACTTTTGAGGACATTAATGTCTAGTTCTACAGGTTCAAAGCAGAATTTATTTGTTTTAAAGTTCATTTTAAGAGCTGGGTCATTTAAAATTGAGAACTTATTAGAAGCTCAGGGGAGAAAATACAGCACACTTTCCTCCTATGCTGCATGATTGAGATGAAAAGGAAGTATATTTTCCAATCTAAAATCTTGAAAGATGGATTGACTGGAATTGCATAGTTAATACATGTAATTTTCCTTGTAGAATAAGTTGATTAATTTTAAAGGCAAAGTATTTTGATTACTTCATAGATATCAAATTGCATGTAAATTGTATGAAGTAATAGTGTTTAGGAGGATTATTTTACCAAAAAAAGTTTATATTATTTAAATGAAAAATTGAAATATATATTTGAAAGGTTAAAAATCATTATAGCAATTTTTAGCATTTATACTTGTTTCTTTTTCAGTCATGTTTGAAATTAATTGAATTGAATCACCTTGAATGTCCCATCTGTTTGCTCTCAGTTAGCTCATAACTGAGCCTTCAGAAATGGGCTTCAAAATGTATATACTCATCAAAAGTGAACCACTTATGGCAGACAGAACTTTCCAAATGTCCGTTCCTCTTCAACCCCTTTTCCTCTGGAAAGATCTCACTTAGCGGAATAATTTATAAGAAGATCCATTGATATTTTTTTCTTTTTTAACATATTGCAATCTAAAAAAATTGCTCTTTTTTCCCCTCCAATCATTTTAAATCCTTTCCTTCATGGTTTGCTACCCAGTATTCAAGAGGTACCAAAACTCCACATCCTCTCTGAATTTTCTAAGTGAGTCTTCATTTTTGTCAACAAATAAAGGGTTTGGGTATGCTATTTCTGCAACACAGTGTGGATTGCTAAGAAACGAAGTTTAAAAACGAAGAATAAGGTCATGAATCATTATTCTGCTTAACTTTTTAAGTCTTATCTCAACAGCTACTGTATTATGTTCTTAATCCTCTAGGAATCACTGGTTGTTAACCATAAATTGTCCTTATATTTCTAAGATTTTCACTAATCATAAAGTGCCTCTTTTTTTTTTTCTTTTGGCATAATCTTTCCCTCCTTGATTTCAGCCTTTCAAAACAAAACCAAAATGACCTAAGTATTCACATCTATTATGTGATTCATTATCCATCCATTGCTAAGATTTTTTCTAAATGACTAAAGCACTCATACATATTTAAGATATATATATAACTGGAGGTGTCAGTTGTGGCCATTTAATAATATACATCTCCTCCTCCTCTTCACAGATAAACAAATGAAATCCTCTAGCCTAAATTAAGATTTTCTTCTATCTAATCCCACTCCTACAGGTACAATTATGCTTGTACAATATAGCTGGCTTGCCAAAACCTAGCACAGAACATGCTGCCATAGCATTAAAACTGTTTATCCAGAGAGAATTTTCAATCCCTTTTTGTATAATACATAATTTTTATAGATTCACTGGGAGGAGGTGGAGGAAGCTAACCTTAGATTTTGGAAAGAAAAATAGTTAGCAGTCTGTTAGATACCTATATCCAAAATATAACTAAAATTTACTGCATGGTTCAAAAGTTTCTCTTTCTACTAAAATTTGTAACTGATGAAGTCCAGATTGCTGGTTAAAGTGAGGAGGCAAGTGTGTGAGATCATCTTGCAGGGCAACAGGCAAAAACTGGAGCACAGAAATTTCCACCTGAGCGTGAGGAAGACCTTCTTTACTTGTGCAGGTGACCATGCTGTGGAGTAAATTGCCCAGAGAGGGTGTGGAGCCTCCCTCACTGGAGATGTTCAAGAACTGTTTGGATGCAGTCCTGTGCCACGTGCTCTCAGATTACCCTGCTTGAGCAGGGAGGTTGGACCAAATGAGCCACTGTGGTCCCTTCCAGCCTGACCCATTCTGTGATTCTGTGAATAGAGTATAAATTAAAATACATTCATGCTGAGCTGTGCAAAGAATGCCCTGTTGGAGAGCAAATACGTGCTTGCATTTATCAGGGGTTATGTCAGGCAGCTCCTGTTAAATGCTTTGTGAAACTTCTCTTTAACTTGATCTGTTGGCCTGCATCCAAGAAACAGACCTCTTACGGATTTGGGCAAGAAAAAAAGAAGCAGCAAAGGAATAAAAGAATGAGCTTAATTCTTCCATTGAAAATATTGAAAGAGACAAGTACCAGATGTAAACAAAAACATTTGAGACAGGAGATTTTAAAATTAATTCTTTATCTTTTTTAAATATCAGATATGTAGATATCAGATCTTTGCTTCACTTCCATAAGCCACGTTTTCAGTGTACACTCTGAAAAATTATGGTACAAAGCCTCAAATGGAAAATTTGTTCAATTTCTGGGCCAGAAAGCCTGGGAAAAAGTTCCTAGTTCTGCCACTCATGCATGATTTGCTGATTTTTTTATATCGTATGAGGTACCTAAACATAAAAATGCTAGCAGGACTAAAAAACAGATGTTGATGTAAATAGCCATTTACAGTGCTGTTTTGGTTCAAGCAGGTTAATGTGGCTTACAGCAATGGCCAGAGGATTCAGCTCCAGAAAGCTACAATCAGCTACAGGAAAGTCTAACTCATCTGGACCATATCTGCCCACTTTTTTGTTTCTATTTAAAAACAAAATTGTATAAGAATAAACCACCCAGATCCAAGACCAGAGAAATGTCTATCTCTAAATCTGTTTGCAACATTTCTAATATTGTCTTCTCATGTTTTTTGACTTACAGTGATGCATATCAATGTAACAGTTGAAAGCCAGGTAAAATCCTTAATCTTCCCAAGGCCACCTGCCTTTCCAAAAAAAAAGTCCATCCTCTGACCCAAGCAGCTGCAGAAAGGATCACCAGTTGCTGAGGGGCAGCTAGCACATGCCTTGGGTCACACACAGAAAGCCCATGCACTGCTGTCTTTGCACAAAATTCTTCTGAAATGGAAATAGGTAAAAAAGAAGGTGAAAAAAGATCATTTTCCTTCAGCAATTCTTCAATAATCATGAATCACTTTGGTCACCAATTTTACAGCAGATGCAGTGTATGAAGCTAGTGTGTTTGTTCATGTCAACACCACGTACCTGAACTGTGAGAATTAATTGCTTTGCCCTGGCTATGTCAGATTTGTTCCTGAAGATAGCCAATTATGTTTGTATCATGGAAAGTGAGTAAGCTTCTATACTGTACATAACCTGGCATCATTAAATAAGACTTTTTGTCTTCAAGTCAACAATCTTCTTCTCTGACATCAGAGACTATAACTTTATTGCTCTATGAGTTTTTTCTCCTATATTAAATGCTACTGGTTTTCCTATTTGTTCCACATTTTCTTTCACATAAGAGGAATTGCTTCATTTTGCCAGCTAATCCTTATGGCAGAAAGCAGTCGAATTCATTCAGGAGAAACAAGTAAAAAAACTCTGTATTCCGTTTTCAGAAATCTATAAAAATATTAGATCCTATTACATTTTAATAATTAATCCTGATGGCCACACGTTTCTGAAAGCCAAAGTAATACATTCATAAGAGCACCAAAAGAAAAACAAACAAACAAACAAAACAAAACCTAAAAAACCTGTAACCAAAAACAACCAAAAAAACCCCCAAACAAACAAAAAAACCCCACCAAACGAAAGCTACAACCAGCAAAACCCCGCCCAGTTTATCAATCTGTGTACAGTGAATCACTAGTGGGCCATGAATTATGAAATGCTATTACTGTAGAATGTTATGAAAACACACAAACTTCCCTATGAATAGGATAGGAAAAAGATTGGATAAGATGAAAAGTAACAAGCATTGAAAGTGAGCCAGCTTATGTTTGGTTGAAAATTAACAATATTGTGCGACCAGAGGAAAAACAGTATGTGGATTTTTTCAAAGTAGTAAGAGGGTCTCAGGTGATTTATAAAAAGTCTTAGGTAGTCCTTTGATTGCTAAAAGCTGTGGAGTTCCAGTAGGTATCACAGACTCAAGGTGACCAGCACAAACACACAGACAAAGAGTAACTCTACCAGGTATGCTGAGGTGCTTGTTCTGTTCAGTTCTTACTGCACCAAACCTGCCACAAAGGCTCAGTGTTGGGGTGAGAGGCATGCATTAAATGGCAGACTGCTAAATAAAGAGCTGCTGAATTTACTTGTTCTCTGGACTGGTGTGCCCTCATTATGGCACAGTTTATTTTGGCTGGCTGAAAAGCCTTCAGCAGCACCGACAGAAAAGGATGGAGTGATTGGGCACACGCAGAGTATGCTTGAACTTTATTGTGAAAAAAAAGCTAAGAGTAGGAGAAAGTTTTACTGCCTTTTCTCATTTACTTCTTTTTTAATATTGCTAATAAGATCTTGTTAATAAGAATGTTCAGAGAAAGTTTGTACCATCCACAATGGCCAAACTACTGCTGCCATCCCTCTGGTATTGTTAAAGAGAATCTCTTCTATGCTGAAGCAGAGTCTTAAGTGACACTGGCAATCAGCTGCACCCACAGGTAAGAAAGGAAGATGGACAATGTCATTGTTTGTAAATATCCACATGCCAAACATATAGAAAAAAACAATTCAATGTGACATTTCCAAAGCCAGTGGCAAAACAGCAGCAGGGAGAGGTGGGTGTTAAGTCAGAATAAGGTATACTCCTTAACAGCTTGTGAACAGAACAAAAAGAACTGAAAAATTCTTAGTAATTTGTTCACACTAACCATTTCAGCTTTGCTTCTCAATAATACACGTCTCCACTTCAAGTGCTGTATGAAACTGTATAAGGAAAGCAAGTACTGCAAAAGTCCATTTTCCATACCTTCCTGCTCTAGCAACAACCTCTCCAGCTAAAGTCTGCTAGTAGCAATGTGTGTAGAGGTCTGAGCTCTAACCAGCTTTCATCAGCTTTTTTTTCTTCACCAGCTTTAGCTGATTTTAACTGACCTCTCTTAGGTTTGTGTAGAAGGGCACTTTTGATACGCCACTGTCTAGCCCAGATTTGACAAAGCATTCTTGCAGGAATTACTGTTGGGTCATCTACCAGCTGCATACGACAATGTTTGCAAAAAACTCCTCGTTGCATGGCACTGCAAATCCCAGTTCAACAAACTGTAAACAGCCTTACCAAAAATTAAAAGAGAGGAGTATGGAGGTTCAAATTAATGTTAAACCTTTAAATTATGCAGCTTACAGAAATCAGAGTAAATCTGGATAGAGCAATGTGAATGAGCTATTTGCATCTTGACTTCGCAGGCAAACAAATCATAAAATACTACCTAAAGAGCTCTGTATTCAGCTGCCATTGTAGATGGAAAAAATATTTCCCCTTGGTTCTTTCTTTTTCAGATACCTCCCTTAGAATCACCTTCTGAGTTGTACAGCTTACAGATGCAGCCATTTTGTACTAAAATATAACGCTGCAAAGCTGGAGAGCGTAGCACCTCCACCAAAGTCTGCATCTGCTGGCATACAGATAGCCAGGCACTTTGGCCAGCCTTATATTGGCCCGATTTGATTTAACGTGGTCTGACTGCTTGTCTGCCAAGTCTTGCAGTCATAAGCCTTCATTCTTCAAGTTTTTACATGACACCAAGCTGAGTGATGCCAATGACAAGCCTGAGGATGCCATGCAGAGTGATGAAGGCTGTCCTGAGCCATCAAGAAGTAAGAATATATGAACATCAGGCAGTTGAACAAGGCCAAGCGCAAGGTTCTTGGCCAAGTATGGTCCTCCAACCACGTGGGTTGGAGCAAGCCCCAGTATCATTACAGGCCAGGAGGTGGGGGGATTGAGACCAGCCCTGCCAAGAAGGACTTAAGTGGAGCTGGTGGTTTAAAGACTGCACATGACCTGGTGACAGTCACTCACAACCCAGAAAGCCAAACATGCCCTGGGCTGCATCCAAAGCAGCATGGCCAGCAAGGTGAGGGAGGGGATTCTGCCCCTCTGCTCTGTGCTGGTGAAACACCCCCTGGGGCACTGCATCCAGCTCTGGAGTTCTTAGCACAGAAAATATATTGACCTGATACAGTGGGTCTGGAGGAGAACCAGAAAGATGATCAGAGGGACAGAGTATGTCTCCAGTGAAGACAGGGTTGGGGTTGTTCAGCCTGGTGAAGAGAAGGCTCTGGGGAGACATTTGTGTGGAATTTTAAGTACTTGATGAGGCTCATAAGAAAGATGGGGACAGTTTATTAGGGTCTCTTACAATGGAACAAGGGATAATGGTTTTAAAACAAAAGTGATCACGTTCAGATTAGATCCAAGGAAGAAATTTTTTGCAATAAGGGTTGTGAAACCAGTTCTGTTTAATATCTTCATTCATTATTGGGATGAAGGGACTGAGTCTACCACAGCAAATTAGCCGATGACACCAAGAAGGGTGTGAGTGTTGATCTGCTGGAGGGCAGGGAGGCTCTGCAGAGGGATCTGGGCAGGCTGGATAGATGGGCCAGGTCCAACAATCTGAGGTTTAACAAGACCAAGTGCCAGGTCCTGCACTTTGGCCACAGCAGTCCCCTGCAGTGCTACAGGCTGGGGACAGAGTGGCTGGACAGGGGCCAGGCAGAAAGAGACCTAGGGGTGCTGGTGACAGCAGCTGAACATGAGCCAGGCTGTGCCCAGGTGGCCAAGAAGGCCAATGGCATCCTGACCTGGATCAGCAGGACCAGGACNAAGTGCCAGGTCCTGCACTTTGGCCACAGCAGTCCCCTGCAGTGCTACAGGCTGGGGACAGAGTGGCTGGACAGGGGCCAGGCAGAAAGAGACCTGGGGGTGCTGGTGACAGCAGCTGAACATGAGCCAGGCTGTGCCCAAGCGGCCAAGAAGGCCAATGGCATCCTGACCTGGATCAGCAGGACCAGGACAGGGATTGTCCCCCTGTGCTGGGCACTGGTGAGGCCACACCTACAGCGCTGTGCCCAGCTCTGGGCCTCTCAGTTTATAGGGAGAATGTTGAGGAGCTGGAGAGAGTCCAGTGAAGGGCAGCAAGGCTGGGGCAGGGTCTGGAGCACAGGTCCTGTGAGGAGCAGCTGAGGGAGCTGGGATTGTTTATCCTGGAGAAAAGGAGGCTCAGGGGAGACCTTATTACTGCCTACACCTGTCTGAGATGAGGGTGCCGTCATGTGGGAGTCAGTCTCTTCTCCCAGACAACCAGTGACAGAATGAGAAGCCACAGCCATAAGCTGAGCCAGGGGAAGTTAAGGCTAGACACCAGAAAAAAAATTCTTCACTAAAAGAGTGATTGGGCACTGTAGCTGTCTACCCAGGGAGGTGGTGGTGTCACCATCCCTGGATGTGTTTAAAAAAAGACTGGACATGTCACTCAGTACCATGGTCTTGCTGATGAGGTCGTAGGTTGGACTTGATGATCTCAAAGGTCTTTTCCAACTTACTTAATTCTGTTATTCTGTTACTCTGTTATTCTGTTATGTGATTCTGAAACACTAGAGCAGGTTGGCCAGAGAGGTGATAGATGTCCCAACCCTGGAGCTCATTCACGGTCAGGTTCAAAGGAGCTCTGAACAAAGTGGTTTAGGTGAAACTGTCCCTACCCATGGCAGGAGTGTAGGACTAGATGACCTTAAAGGCCCCTTCCAACCCAAACTATTCTGAGATTCTATTATTCTGTGAAAATACTTGCTGGACCTTGCTCTAGATAAAAATCTTTCATCTCCTAAGGGATGAATTCCAAGCTGCAGAATAGCACAGTCATGAAAAACTGAAACATAACAACTCTAAAAATTGCCATACACAGTAAGGTGAAATGCATACTTCTTTACTTCTCTTTTTTTTTTTTTTACAATGTTTGCTTTTTACCAACATGGTGATTGAGGTGTAGTCCATGTATGTTGGTAGAAATAGCTGTGTAAAACTGAGGTTACAAAGGATGAGATTGACAAGTAGAAAGAGAGAAACCTGAAGAGTCACTGGCTCCTGGTGGGCAGATAGCCCAGCTGCTGGTCTTTAATTGACACTTAGCTAAACTGTGTGACTCTCTCTTGCTTGGACTGTGTATTTCATCTGAATTATTAGTTACCTAATATTTAGCAGCAGACAGGAGCAGCCTTCCTTCCTTCCTTCCTTCCTTCCTTCCTTCCTTCCTTCCTTCCTTCCTTCCTTCCTTCCTTCCTTC